>JAAAKO020007070.1:0-19262 GCA_010015015.2 Bolitophila cinerea | reverse complement strand
CTTTAAAGATAATAAGCAGATTTGAAGGGTGAGCACCCCACCAAGAACCGCTAATTGATCTGAGGAAGTTGATCCGTTTCGCACACTTTCGTTCTGTTTCCTCGATCTGCGCTCTCCACTGGCATTTTGCATCAAACGTTATGCCGAGGTATTTAAAATGAGTGGATTGCTTGAGAGGAATGCCGTTGATATGCATGTGAAAATCTGGGACTTTGTATTTGCGTGTGAACACTACAAACTCTGATTTGGTTTTAGAGATATCAAGTCCGATGTCCTCATACCATTTAGTCAGCTTGTCGACTGTGCTCTGTAGGGTTTGTTGTATAGCTGTTGCGTTATTTCCAGTGATGTAGATAGCTATATCGTCGGCGTACTGTAGGAGCTGTACTTCCGGATCTATCAGGTTGTCGATGTGGCTAGTATAGATGTTGTATAGAAGAGGTGAAAGTACTGAACCCTGCGCAAGACCCTTAAAGCTATGTCGAGTTTCCGTGAGGGTGTTGTTCACGAAGAACTGCATAATTCGCATACCAAACAGTTTTGCTATAATCATAACTATTTGTTCTGGGATTTTCAGGTCTCTGAGTCTATGGCATAGTATTCCGATATCGACGTTATCGTAGGCTGCAGAAATGTCCATAAATGCCGCGAGGCACATAGACTTTTGGCTGTATGCGACCTGCAAATCGACGGATAGAATTGCCAGACAGTCTTGCGTGCACTTTCCTTTTCTGAACCCGAATTGTGTCTTGGAGAGAATGTTTTGTTTTTCGGAAAAGAAGTCGAGTCTTACTTGTAGCAGCTTTTCAAACGTTTTTCGAAGACACGACAATAGGCAAATAGGTCTGTAAGATGTGGCAGCAGATGGGTCCTTGCCTGGTTTTAGAATGGCTATAGTTTTGCACATGAACCACTCCTTCGGACAGATCACTGTATTGAATATTTCGTTGTACAGTTCCATCAGTCTTTCTTTGGCGATTTTTGGGCATTTACGAATCAGTTCAAACGAAATTCCGTCAAGGCCAGGGGACGAGTTATTGCAGCTTTGTAGAGATATTTCCAGTTCAGCGAGAGTAAATGGAGAGCATATACGATGTGGGTGGATATCTGGGCCAATGGTGGTTAAAGGTCTGCTGGTTGCTGTCGGAGGGGCGACATTGCTGCAGAAGTCTTCGATCCATTCGCTCGAGAATGATGCTGTGTTTTTCGTGTGGAGTCCTCGGTATCTTCTGCCCATTTTCCACAGAGTAGACATTGGCGAGTTCATGGTGAGATTGGTGCAGAACTTTCTCCAGTACTCAGTTTTACGGGCCTTTACTAGTTTTTTGAACTGGGCTTGGTGCTTCAGGTAAGAAAGATAAGCTAGCCGACCTCCAGTTCTAATAAACGTAGCAAAAGACTCCGTTTTAGCTTCGAATTTGACTTGACATTCTGCGTTCCACCAGTCTTTTGCAGTTGAATGAGTTGCTCGTCGAGGGTTTTGTACTGTCAGGATTTGAGATTTTCGGGCACAGTTCAATAGGCACTCAACAAATTTTGTGTATTTGGCATTTACGCCCATTTCGGTTTGAGGTGCTCTGCACTCTATTTCGATGTTTTTTTCGAACTCCTCCCAGTCGATGTTTCGTGTCAGGTTCTTGGCGATTCGCGATCTTGGTTCTAAGTTGACAGGGTTGTTGAATGTTATTTCGATTGGGAGGTGGTCACTGCCTGAAGGATGTCCGAGGGGTTTCCATTCGAAGCTGAGAGCCATGCTTGCCGTACAAATAGCTATATCGATAGCACTGTTTTGGGCGGGTGGGCAGGCAATTCTAGTACATTCACCGGTGTTGAGTGTGGTTAGATTGTAGTCATCAAATAGGCCTAAAAGGATTCTGGCTCTTGCATCGTCTGTTGATCCGCCCCATTGTTGGCCATGCGCGTTCAGGTCTCCCATTATCAGTGTTTTGCCTGGTATCTGTTGTAGAATACGATCAATGTCACCGTGGACAATTGCTGTTGTTGGAGGAATATATATACAGAGTATTGCCAGAGATTCTAGGTGACCGTATGAAACACTGCATCCTATGCACTCTAGGTTTGTTGCGAGTCTGATTTCTGTTACACATAAAGTTTCTTTGCATGCAAGGAGCACTCCGCCGTATCCATCGACGCGGTCCTTTCTTAATGTTTTGTAACCTTGTATATTAAAATTTTCATTTCTATTCAACCATGTCTCGTTTAGAGCAATTATGTCTGGGGATATTTCGCTGATTAAAATATCTAACTCTGTACGTTTATCTCTAATACTGCGGCAATTCCACTGAAGGCACGTCAAACTATTATTGTATCTTGTGTTATTCATTATTAGGGATCGTAGAGACAATGTTAGAAGTTAGATTGCCCAGAATAGGAGCAATTTTGGCCCATATGGTTTCCAGTAGCGGTATGATAACAGTGGTGATTACCGATTGCCACACAGGGGGCACCCCCAGGGTTTGGAATAGCATTGCAATAGTGTCTTTTATCAAAGACGGAATTCCTGCACTTGTAGCTGACGCGGGTGTTGTTGTCGTCGTTTTAGCGAATCCTGGCGGTGGTCGCGTCGGCGATGCTTTCTTCTGGCGTCGTGTTCTACGGCTGGTATTTGGCGCACTGGGAGCTACTTCGTTGTTTATAGCTGGAGTGGAGATTGCGAAATTAAAAGGTGCTGATGGTAAAGCAGACATGTTGGCTGAGGGAGCAGTGCTGTTAAACCGTTTCCTTTTAGCAGCTCTAGCCTCGGTCGTTTCCTTTGGTCTCGGTTTAGATGATGCTGCAGCCCAAGGGTTTTTGAACGGCAAAGTTGGGTGGTTTGTAATAGCTGGAGGAGGCACATAGGAGCCGCTGGTGCTGGGTTGTGGTTCTCCACCAAACATAAATGTCGCTGACTGTTTTGCTGTGGACGTGCTGGCTATCGAGGTTCCTTCTATTGATGGATGGTGTGCTGAGAGGACAAAGATTGGCGACGGTCCTGTGATATTTCCTGTAGGCAGAAAGGGCTGACTTTGTTGTGTCGGAACTGCGCTTCTGGCTGCTGCTAGTGCTCGAGCATATGATCCTTGTTGCTTTCGCTTTTGCACGATCAGAAAGCTTCGGTTTGCTTCTTCGAAAAATTTGCACTTTTTTTCGTTAGGAGCATGATCCACGAGACAGTAAGGACACACAGAAGTTTTGTCAGCTGGACAATCCGCAGTTGCGTGGTTTTGTTTGCACTTTGCACATACTGTCTTGGCCTTGCAATATTTAGCTGTGTGTTTGAACTTTTGACAATTCTGGCAGAACATTGCTTTGTCTTCGGCGGGTCTTACAGTTATAAGCAATTTGTTCAGAATAACCCAATCTGGTAGGATTGTTCCTGCAAAACACACCTTGACGAACGGCATTTCCCGTTTAAGCTGGCTGATATCGGATGGGTCCGGATTTTTCCACATACGGTTTGCTTCTAGTATATCGATTAACGGTATATCTGGGTGTTTAAATTTACCTTTCGCTTCGCTTACCAGAACTGAATGGTCTTCGTGTATTGGCAGATGAATAATTCCGTGAATCTCTACGTCTACAGCTGGAACACGCACGTCGAAGTCCTTCAGCGCGGGATCGACTACAAGCTTGTTAGCTTGCTCGCGGTCTGTTAGCGTAAGCTTAAGCCTGCTGCCAAGCTTTACACATGAAGTTAAAGAGTTATATGTAGAGTGAACATGCTTAGAAACTTTAATGATCGGAATCGACAATGATCGCTCTCGCACTAAAATTACATATGGCCCACTGTGCGCCGCATGATATAGACGCGTTCTAACAACAGTCTCTTCGTCCATCGTAGTGTGTGTGTGCGATCAGATCAAAGTACTAGTACCAGTAGTAGTACTTTGAGATCATATGCACACGTAACCACCTACACAATGACACTTGTACTCAAAAAGCGAATTGTGTTCGCGCACCGCGCGGCGCTCTCTCGAACGTACACCGCACAAAGCGGAATGCGAAAAAATGAACTCACAGTCAAACAGATATTTAGCATACACGCTACGATCACACGCACACCTGCACACGCGCGTATATACACCCGCACTCGTTGCGGAACGACGACGCGACGCGAAGGTTTGTGTACCTATATATCTTATAAGTCGTATGCATAGATCGGACAGCGGGCACGCACATTGAACTTTGCACTATTGTTTTATATTTATATATACATTATTTGGCGCACTACAGGTATGTATAATAGCTGTCATGTACAAATGCCGCTTGCCTTTCGGCGTTAAGCGTTCACTGTTTTGTCCACCCACAGTTGCACTTATATTGTTTTGCACATTAATTACACTTGATTGTTCACCTAGGTGCAAATGGTCTTAATGCTGCCTAGTTTACAAGGGTTTTCAGGTTTTACCGCTGAGAAATTTTCTTGCCGTAATCGCTGCGAAAAAATTCGACTGTCACCATCGATAGAATAATCGCTACTGGTATCGCTTAATGGTAATGGCAATTACTTTGGTACGTACGAATGTGTTGCAAGAAATACAACATGAACCGTCGAATGAAAATGGTACGATATGGCATTGATGTCAAAGAAGAAGCAACACAAATTCAAACCAAAAGTTAAATCGTCGACTGTGAACGTAAAATTTGTGAAAGTTGACGTATATTTAAGAAAAATTTGGAGCTTATGGCAACAGCACCGTTGGTAAACGATTTATATCTTTAAATTGTGAAATAAAACCCAGTGAAACAGTAGTATTATTGGCAACAATTAACAAGAGTTGGTGGCATCGACGTATGGGACATCCGTGTGGTGAAAATTTGAACAAAGTTCAAAAATCAGTTAAAGGTGTCGATTTTCCAAACGATCAAATTGAAAAATGTGATATTTTAAAACAAACAAGAAAATCTGTCAAGGAAGTTGCAAATCGAGCTACTGAAATTTTGCGTTTTTCTCGGATATAGCGAGCATTTAAAAGCATAAATTATTCAACAAACACAAGAAACAATTGAGCAGGAAAGAATTAATAAGGTAATTGGTGATAACAAAATATCTAATGCTTCATTTTCTACGCAAACGAATAGAGTTTATACGCGTAACATGAGTAAGTTAGCCATTTTTGTTGGTGGTACTTTGTCATTTCATGCTTAGGTGTAGCGTGTAGAAGTCTTAATTCACAAATGTTTCCATATAAACGATCCCATTTCCTGGGTATTCAAATTTTAAAAGCGGCCGAAGATGAATTGAACATTATAATTACTTGGTTGCTTTGGGAGCAAGGTACCATCAATCATGCTATAGATTAACTGGAAAGAACTATCGCCGCTGAAATATAAAAGAGGATATTGGCCAGTGACAACACACAAACGAATCTATAGACTATATATTTTCGTACATGGAAGACAATTCCAAATAATTACAATTACATGCGAAAATGCATTAGAGATCAGAGATTAGCATCGATAGCCAGGAAGAAGATAATTAAGAGTTAATTATTAGGTGAATATATAGTATTAAAGGTCTGGAACCCGAGGACAGGCATGCACATTTGGCGGGTCCTTAAACAAAAAATGCGACACCGTTTGGATTGAATATGTTGCGGGTCAGCTCAAGCAGATTTTTTCCCTAAAAGCCAGCGGCTTCCTCGGGTTGATTTATAATATATTTCAAAGATCTTTTTGGGTTTCTGTGGGTCGGGTCGGGTTTCGGATATTTTAGGTAGGTCCGGCTTGAAGGTACAAATCTTGCGGGTTGATGATTGATAATTGGAATTGGATTCGATTAGGCCCCCGCAGACCTCTACTGCACAGTCCATCTTTGGAAGACAATATTGAAAACACCATGATATAGTCATTAATAGCAACGGACCCGGGCTATCACAGATCAGAAATAAATTATCATATAAACATTAATGTACATACACAACGTAACCTAGCAATACCAGAAATGAAGATCGAGAATTATATATTTTGCCTACAATGAAAAAAAGTTGAGAAATACTTTTTAAAAAGTACTTTTTGTACCTAACAAATATGGCGGATTTAGTTTACCCATTCCAAGGTCGAATACTTAGATTTTTTTAATAGACCTAGACAACAACATAAAAAAACTGCTCAACCTTTTGCACGTCAAAATCCCCCAATTAATTATCTAGTCTCTAGTTAATAGCATGTCAGTCACTTTTAAAAAGATCGTTAAAAATAGTTATTTTTATGTTCTATTCAAAATGAAAACAATATTCACATTACATGTGTGCATTTAAATTGGTCTGCCAACGTTTGCCGACGTATCTGCCAATTTTTTTTTATTGGAATATATCTACCAACCGTGTAATTGGACAATTTTTCATTGGCCGGCGTTGGATGAATAACCATTGACAGGCCATTGGAAGATCGCAATCTGCCAATGGAATTGGAAGGTTTTCTGACAACCAATTTATCTTTGGCAGACTTTTTATTGTTGGCACCTTATTGGTAGATAATTGGTAGCTATTTGCTAACCTTCCAATATTCGCCGACCTGCCAACCGTGTAAACGTAGCTTATCATCCGTGCTTGGCATGAATATTGTGCGAAATGCAAATGGTTAGATTTCAATTTAACAAAAAAAATATTTATTATATCAATTTGGACTATAAATTATTGAAATTGCAGCTCTAGTGAGGGTGTTGGAAATAATTATAGAGATCTGATTAAATAATATTATATTACTATTGTCATAAAAAAATGATTATAAATAAATCTATCAAACAGTAAAGACCTGAATATAAAAATATTTTACTAATAATAGGTTTTAAAAATAAAGATTAAACTGAATTAGGATTTTTTTATTTTTTTACGTTTTTATATGACCTTAGGGTCAATGTGAATTTTGTAAATTCACGAAAATTTCAATCAGCTCTAAAATTATCCCATTGAGATATTTTTTAAAAAACTTTTCCGATTTTATAGTTTTAAAATCTAAAAAATAAAAAATAACTTGGATGGGCGTCATTTTAATTCAAAACTTTATTATTTTTAAATATAATTAATAGACATTTCTATATAAAAACATTATGGCCATTAAGTCTCCAACTTAATGTTTTTTTTATGAAAGACACCTGACAAAAAAAGTCTCCATATATATTAAAAATAGTCTCCAATAACAAAATATTTTGAATTCTATATATTTTGTTGCATTTGTCTGGAGACAGGTTAATATAGAAATTTTATTCAAGAGAGTGAGGAGATAGTGAGTATGAGGAGTTATAGATAGTGATGGGTATAGAGAGCAAGAATGAGTAATATCTCCAGAAATCGAGTTAATCGTATTAAAAAATGGTGATACAATGGAGTCTCCAAATCTACACATATAGCGAAAAAAAACTTTTAGATTATTTCATTATTTTAGTAAATTAAGTAATTTCTCTCTCAAATCGGATATATTCAATCAATTTAAAAAATACAAGGCTTCTGCCTCCCGGCTATGCTATCGTATTCATTGATATACCTCTTCCCTACCTACATGAATCCTGAATATACTGAATATGTGCCAGCGCCAAACAATCAGCCCCATTCAGAATTCACTTTACCCTGTTCAATTGCGTTCGCCGTGCGCACTCGATGCGCACGTGCTCGTGCGCGCAGTGTGTAAATAATAATTGATTGGAAAAAGTTTCAATTTGTAGACATTTTCTTTGAGTTCGGCTTGGCGCCGCACCTGAAATCGAATACAATATCAGCGCAGCGCTTTATAAAAAAAGTGGAGCATGCAATTGAAAGTGAAAAAATCATTGATTGCTGGCAAATAATGCATGTACGGCTCCCGGAGCTCTGATGGTTTATTGGAGGGGTAGTATATTTAAAAAAAAAAACTGTATTTGAAGAACAAGTACGGATTTTGTATGTGTATGTGTGAACATTGAATGGAGTGAAGTGTGTTTTGTCTGGAAATTGTTTTAATATTCTAGAACGTTATTTCCGGTGAGCAGATCAGCTTGGTCTTTATGATGAATCTATGCAAGTTATTAGTATTATAAAAAATGTATGCTCTACATCCGTTTTTATATAAAATTATATTTTGTCCGCATTGTATACTTTATTATTTATATCGTATATATATATGTATAAATATACTCTCATACGCATTTATAATATATGAAACAGCTCAGACGGGTAATAATAACTCGCATTTACTAATTCACAAGCAATTATTTTCAAGTGAATTTTTGAACAGCCACCCATTAATAATGGAGTCCTTTGCTGACGGTGGTGGCCCAGTGTGTACAAAGGTTTAGCCCGTATATATACTCGTATAATACTCCAAAAATAAATTGTATCCATTAGGTTTAAAAACTCTAATATTTTATGGGTATATACTCTTATAAAATGTACACATTACGCTAACACACCCAACATAATGAACAAACAAAAATTCTCAACTCAAGTTTTAATTCTTAGTCGAGTGGCGTAAGGTGGCATGGAGTGGCATGGCGTGGCATGGCGTGGCAGCATGGCAGCGACTTGGTAGCGGCTCCTTTTATAAAGTATAATACATACAAACATGTTCATTAAAACCGATGCCCGCGCCAAACGAACATAAGCTTTTAAGCCAAATCTGAAGCAATTAGGCGGCTCCTGTGTTCATTTTCCTAAATGCCTTCGCAGGAGGGAGAATGAATTGTATACAAAAGTTTGAGAGCGAAAAAGAGAGCGAGCTTTTCTTTAGGCTTTGTGGAAACGTGCTGCAATCGATATACATAATTCATTAGATTAATGTGTGGGCAACAACGACTTTGGGAAATGTTGAGGAAAATTATCACAATGCGGATCCGCAGGTGGCCACCGGGGGAGCGGTGAAGCCAAGCTGCCAGAGTGTGTATCATAAATCATAGGTTTTGGGTGTACATATATTTTGTAGACACACGCAGCAAACAAGTGTCCATAAATATGGCACAATTATGGCTTGTAAATTTGTAAGGCTATTGGGAAAATCTCTTTTTTATTGGGATGGATACGTTAACTTCTAGTATCGTTTATATAGTTTTCGAAAAAAGATAAACAGAGAAATCAAGAATTTGATTAAATCTGGAATAGTTGATAATGGCTCCTACTGTGACCGCAATTGCTTCAATCATTTAAAAATATTGATTTGGTTGATTTGAATTTAATAAACTAAGTCAATTCTTTCGCAATTGTTCCAATATTCTATTAATTAAATTCAATAAAATAAATCAATATTTTAGCAATTGATCCAATATTTAAATAAGTGAATTCTTGCGGAAATGATTAAATATTTTTAGTTTTTAATGAACTGATTCAGTTCCTTCCAATATTTGTCAGTTGAAATAATATATACATTCTCTGATAATTGACGTCTTAGTTGCAGTTAATTTGTAAATCTCTAGCGAACCATAAAGGGTATATAATGAATAAAGCCATTAAATCAACTGATTTCATTTCAAAAGTATTCAATCATTTATGAATTGAACGCACTGCACTGACCAATCAGATCTATTCAGTGCTATTTCAATCATTTTTAGAATCAACTTAGACTTTATGCAAAACTTTCAACGTTTCCGCAATTGATTTGATTATTTCAGAATAGACCGCACAGAATTGATCAAACTCAATATTTTTAAATAGTTTAAACTACACTTTTTTTCATAGAAAAAGCTGACCAAGCCAGTGAATCTTATCTCTGAATTCATCTTTACGGAGTAGTTAATTATAAATAATCAAAAAAATAAACAAAAATAAAAAAAATAAAGCAATGAAAACATAATATAAAAAAATAGAAATAACAAAATTAAAAATATGGGATATGGATAATACGGGATTTAACGGGAAAATAAAAGATTACTTTTTTTTGGTGTAAATTTATTTTTTTAGATCAATTTGTTTTTTTTTGGGCACACATTATAAAAAAAAACGGTATTTTTTTTTTTGTTTTTACCGGTAAAATGGAAATGGTTCGGTAATGGATACCGTAAAAGTAACATCTCTACAAGAAAAATATAAATATTTTTTAAGGTTGCTGTATATATGTTCAATCCGATAGTCTTGATCTGGTGCGATTTTGTAAAATTTGATTGAAAGCATCAATATCCAATAAATTAAAGCAAGAACAAACTAAAGACTTAAAGATTTTAATAACTTATTTGACATAAATCGAGTGCTATATAGTTATATGGCTGTCGAAAACCACGCTTCTCGAAACAGAAACTTCTCGAAACACACCCTTCACGAAACCACGGACCTCAAAAACCATTTATCGTGAAAATTGCAAATGAAAATATTTGTGTCCTATATTTAAGCTAAAACATGCAAAATCAAACAAAAAACAAGCAAATACAATATAAAAATAAGTAAATCTAGTGAAAAAATAATAAACTCATCATTTAAAAAGTTTTTTTATGTATTGGTTACGTTTTAAACTTTTTTTAATTTGTTTTTATATATTTAATTTTTTTTAACGTTTAACCTTTTTATATTATTTTTTTTACTTTTATGTATTAGTTTTAATATGCAACATTTACTACTATATTTGATATTCTAAAGCGTAAATATATGAAACTAAATTGCAACCAAAGTTGCAAGAAGTTGCAAGACTTTTTGTTTTGGTAACATATTTGAATCATTATAACCAATTTTTTGAGATATTTATCAGTTTAAAAATATGGAAAGAACTCTTAAAAAATTCTAAAAGCATATTATGTTTTCTAAAAAAATGTCTTTTAAAACGAAATTATCGACAGTACCCCTTTTCAATTTTTCGCATAAGGACATGATACGTTCGTATCGATTTTGAATGATTGTAACTGCAAGTCGACATCATCGGAATCAAAAATAGAAATAATACGTAAGGGATTTGAATTAGATTTAGAAGAACAATCAATTGGGGGACATCTACTCAAGGCGTCAACATGTCCCATAAAACTACCACTTCGATGATGAATCGTATAATCGTAATTTTCTAATTCAAAGGAAAGACCTAAGCATTTATGCACATCATTGGAAGGTGCTGGATATATGCCCAACACCTGAACAGGGGTCTTCGTGGTAGGTGACGTAACATACGGACGTACAGCAGGTGGTTTAGGTTTGACGTCGGATGGGTTGCGTGCGTAAGTAGCAGACGGAACGGAGTGAGTCTCTCGCAACTGTACATACCTCGGAACCAGCTGCTTCAATGCGGAGATCGTCGTTGCTGGGTACAGGACAGCAACATTAGCTGTTCGGTCACGCAGGCCATCGATGATGAATCGTAGCGTTTGTGCTTCATCAACATCACTGACATCTTGTTCGGAATGAAGATAGTCTTCTGCATCTTCTCCAGAATGTCGGAAACGGAATAGACGTGGCCGAAATTGACCAGGAAGTTTGCTCTGAACCCTGAATACGTAATTGAGTTGTGGGTACGTAGGAATCTGGTTTCATTAAGCGCGGTATGCACTTAATGTGAAAGGCACATACTGGTGCCATCGACGGAATCGCAAGCGCGCTCGAAATCAGCTAACAACTTGTTAGCGTATTATTCCTCACTACCTGCGAACGGAAGAACAGAATATTTAATATCTTTTAAAGTTAACAGATGGTTCGTGTCGGCGGCGGCGGGAAATCCTCGGGCCAATTCGGCAATGCGTATCTCGGCGTCCAACGCAGCCCCTTCACGCGACAACTCATCTAGCAGAAGATTTGCAACCGGAATCACCGGCACTGGAATCACTGGCACCGGAATCACTGGCACCGGAAATGCAGGCACCGGAAGCGCTAAAAGAGGACTTTTGCTCCAAGACATCGAAAGCAGGCGTAAAAGGTGGTGGCGGAGTGTCACAGAACCGATGAATTGGCACGTGTAAAAGTGTAAGTGAGGTTATGTAGCGAAATCATAATACACACTTTCGTAAAATATAACGGAATATTAATGATCACTGATTTCATCTAAGGATGAAAATCTCGATTTAAGCACTATTGCTCGCACTAAACGGAACTGATGGCTTAAATGTAGCGAAAATATCACGGAACTTGTGGCGTAAGAAACTCCCACTTCTGAGTTATAAATACGCACGGAATTTTCAAAAAACGGTATACATTTCATTTCTCGTTATATTTATAAAGTTAAGTTTTGTGGTGTTTTCGGAATGATGGTTTGTAATGGAATGAGGTATGAGGCCTTGCTCCTCGCTGTCATCTGTCAACTGTCATCATTTTCATGCTGGGACTTTTAGTCTCGTATGTTGGCAGCATCTTTCGGGTTAAGCTCAGAATCAGAGTGCGGTTGATGCTGCTACAGTACTGTCGGAGTGCGTTCAACGTAACCACAGATAACGTACAGAATGGGCAACTAATAACGTAAACAATGTTTTACATTTTAATAATTTAATTATTTACTGGCCCTTAAATATATGTAAATGTCAACCAAATTAAAATGCTTCCAGATAAAACGGATTTTTTAAATTCATACTTTCGTTATATGAGGTTTTTTCCGCTTCATTTAAAAATGTCATTTTTTGTTTTCTAAGGTAGAATATCCAAGCTAAATTTGGTTCAATTCTGTCGTCAACAGGTGGCTTCATAAAATGTTACTGATCGACTGATCATTTACTAAGGCCAAGCTAATTGTCATTTAATGGCTATAACATGTTACATACATAAACAAATGGTTTATTAAATTTAAATTTTAATTCGTTTTATATGAGTACCAAAAGTTGACTACCCCTACACGTTTTTTTATTATACATGTATGTAGTGCCATCTATGATTTGATAGAACAAATAAAGAACACTGCTCGCGGATTTAACCTTCAAGAAGCTACTAACAATACTAAGCTATTCTGTGTACTTCATTGTTTTTTTTAAACTTGGTAAACAAAAATGAAATAATAGCAGGTTTTTATTTGTTTAAAGCTCAGTATTTTACATTTTTCGACGCTCACATTTTTCAATTAATTGGTCAGCTGCGATTGGATTATTTTTGGAGAAGAATTTTCAATTTTTTTGTAAAGAACAAAAAAAAATTGTAAGCGCTAACGCATCCTTTATAAATTAATTATTCCGCGAATTTTGAATTTTGGCTTTTAACTAAAAAAAAAAACAATTAAATTTGTCTCTTGTTTTAATTTGTTTTTAATTGTCTCGAGTATTTTAAATTTTTTTTTTTTTTGATTATTTACCAATAAAAAAATTAAATGTTGACCTTCAAAAAACGTGTGAAAAAATAAATATTTTCTGGTATAATTTTTGTTTATGAAATAAATTTGTAATTACAAAAAATTAAATTGTCTGTTTTTAATTTAATTTCAATTAAATTATAAATTTCAATTTTTAATTTTTAATTTCTACAAACATATTAAAAAAAATGTGTGAAGTTTTGTTATTTAATTGCATTAATAAAACTAATGTAAAATACTTATAAATTCAGTACGAATATAAACTTATCGTCGAAGAGTAATAACCAAGAAAATAATTGGTAACTGATGATAAAAAGTAAGTTAAAAAGTATTTTTTTATATGACCATATAATAAAAAATAAAAAAAAATAAAAAAATAGTTACATTAAATTTTTTTTAACTTTTTGGTATTTAATTCCTTTGATCAGACTTGCGAGGGACAACTCCGAATCCACATAATCCGTGAATTTCATTGGATAGAATATTTTAATATTGTTTTTCAACCAATCACATTCGCGGGTTTTGAGGATACGGAGTTGTCCCTCGCCAGTCTAACTGCAAGGTTAAAATGTCCATTAAAAAAATACATTTAAAAATTATTAATTACTTTTTTGATAAACGAATAATGGGGAAATAAAAGCAATTTTTACCCACTGTGCACCGTTCTGTCTTGCAATTTCAATACTCAGACTTCCACAAATAAAAAATATACACGATAACCATTTATTCTCGATCAACCTTCTCACAATAACCAATATCAATATTCTTAAATGTGTAAAACGATTTACTTTAAGCGTATACAATTTTCCACGACACTTTCTATCCATTTCCATCAACGCCCCGTCGGCGTCGTCGCGTCGTCCTCTGCACCACCACATCCACCTCCGCTCGCGCGTCGTCTGGCAAAAAATATGCAAAACTCGGTTGTCAAATAATGATTACTGGAAAATGCGCGCGAAAAGCGCAGCCGCCTTGCCCTGGATGTCGCACCAACAGCGCATTATATCTGACGTATATCAAATCGTATAAATAAGGAAAAGTTATGCGGGCATAATATTATTATATAGAGATATAATATATAATATACTCGTACAATGTCGATGCGAGGAAATAAAATGTTTCAAAGAAGTTCGATTTGGCACTTGAATATATTCTTTTAAATTGTATAGGAATTTGGAGAAATCTATTTTATTCAGACTATTTCACACTGTTTATTTAATTTTACTTAAAGATACCAAATAATAGCTGTACAGTTATATCTAAAAATCGTAAATCAAGAGCT
This sequence comes from Bolitophila cinerea, assembly GCA_010015015.2. Taxonomy (NCBI): domain Eukaryota; kingdom Metazoa; phylum Arthropoda; class Insecta; order Diptera; family Mycetophilidae; genus Bolitophila; species Bolitophila cinerea. The sequence goes on along the minus strand of JAAAKO020007070.1, from coordinate 4,834 downwards.
TTGTAAAAATAAATAAAAAAGCTCTACCTAAAATGGTGATACACTTCATCATGGCAGTTTGGCCAGCAGACTCAGTTTGAAGTCTTTATAGGTCACTAACCATTCTAATATAGAATTGAGGAAAAAAGCTCTACCTTAAATGGTCATTAACTTAAACATGACCATTTGGTTGGCAGACACAATATAAGGTAGTATTTGTAGGACACTAACCCTTGCATTTTATTTTGTTTCTATTTTTTTTTTTTTTTAATATTTACTGGTAACATTAAATTATTTTTAAAATTACATATAAGTCAATTTAGAAATGCTGGGTACAATTTATTTTTATGACCTAGATATTTTTTCTAAAACGCCACAATTTTCTTGGACTATATAGTCCTCCAAGCATTTTTATATTTCAGAAAAAATCTCATCAGAATTTAAATCTTGAATGGTAATTCTATTTTAGTAGCTTAAATATAATTTAATATGCTATGTGATTTTTAGATTACTTCCAAATCCACAGTATTTCTCGAAGAAGAGTTGTTTATTGTTCCTTACCACCTCCAAAAGATGTCACTCTGATCTTTTAAGGTCTTAAGAGATGTTATATAGTATATTTACATTTTACATATACATCCTCAAATATAGGCATCATTTCGCACACGTGATCTGTTCCTCATGCTGCACGTCCGCGTCTTTTGTGAGACGCCAACGAGTTTATTATTCCAGTTCACAACTTTGCATTGTTGTTGTTTATTTTGAATTTCCGATTTTTTTCACGCCCAGATGCTTTTTTCTCCTACTATCCTTTTTCCTTGAAGCTGGAAGCAGTGTGTTGAAGATTTGCGACCTGCATACATTATGAGAGGTATCAGCATGAGCGCGCATATATTCATCGTCCTCGTCCTCGCCGTCGTCGTCTCTTAGGCTATATATTTTAGGCTAATATTCTGTGTATAACTAGTATTATATATAAAGTACTTTTTGTTATGTGCCCGCGTACAAGCAAATAAACATTTATGCATGTATATAATGTACTTATGTAGTATATGTAGATATAGCACACTTATGCGCGGACGTGCGCGGTTGAAAAAGGATAATCTGCGTGTTGTAAAGGATGCGGCACTGATTTAAATTCCCAGCGCACACCTATGCCAAGGCACACACACACACACACACACGCACATGTATTATTATTATTATGCTTTCGTGTGGGTGTGTGAGTGTGTGTTCAAATGTGTGCGTAAACGCTTTTGACAAGATCCATAAATAAAATCATATGCACACACACAAACTCCCGCCGAAGCTCTACACACACACACACACAAACATTAAATACGTATTAGACTTTATTCGATGATAATAATTTCCCAGCGCCAAGGAAAATGTAGGTCGAGATTGTGTGCGAATAAAAAAGTACGTTCTTTTTTTTTGGTTAAATTGATTTTGCATAATATATAAATAAAAAACCGGTAAATTGTTTTTGTAACATGCGTTTATTCGGGGGCGATAAAAAGGACAACTTTAAGGATCCAGGGTAAATATTTTTTGTTTTTGTAATTAATGAAATACATGTATCGAGAATTTTGGAAGTACTTTGATTTTTTGTGTTTTTCCAATTTCTAAGATAAATTATCATTTTAATTAATTTGTAAGTTTATCGGAAAAATATTCTATAAAAAGAAAGGATGTACATAAAGTAAAACGCCTATCGGCATAATGTCGAATTAAAACTTATATCGCTTGGGTCTTATGTCCGTTTAGCTTTAGACATATAGGATTTATCTCCATTTCGAACCCACATACAAACCATGGGCCTTTACTACCGTCTCCGAAAGACACAAGGATGGGACATATGTTCGTTTCGACTTAGGCCTTATGACCGATTTGCCTCGGACAGACATACACCCATATGGACTTCATATTCATATGCCTCCTATGTCATCCTACCTACAAAGCAGTATCTTGATAAAAATATATCCTTATTTTCTATGTTAGAAAACTTAATTAAAATCGTTTCACAATATTTTCTGAATCGATGCTCTGGCAATCTTGAATCGAAACCGGAAATAATCTCTAATAAATCTAAAACGTCCCAGAAACACAACTGAATCGATTCTGATTTAGGTGCAGGCGATCCTGTACTGAATCTAAGGCAATTGTAAATAATTATTAAGACAATCCATAAAACAAATTTAGCCGATCTCGAATTGCTCCCGAGTCGATACTGAGTCTTTGCTTATTTAAATATTCCCTCCTGCATATATTTTACATCGATCCTGAGTCAAACTATACCCTATATCGGTGAAAATACAAATTTTCTTCAAATACCAAAATTTGCGATAGGGTCACAAAAATATCCACAGCAAAACTGCTCCCTAATCGATCGGTAATAGTATATGAATTGTTCTTTTTTCGATCGTAAATCAGTGCAGATCCTGAATCGATAAATTGATACTTACGAGGGTCGAACAATAAGTACCCGTGTGTGGAGACAGGTGGCGTTACTAAAGGAAGTTGGCATTACAAGGGCCAGTTCTAGCTGTTATAGCGCCCGGTTCAATTTCAATTGGATCCGCCCTTTTTGATTTTTCTGCACTACCCATGAGGTATATAACTGATGCTTTTTTTTTTAAAGGTTTCCCAAAAAAATCTCTTTTCAACATAAAACTACTCTTCAACCCTTTAATTAGACAAAATCGTTTGTACTAAGATATCAGTATCTTATTTTCTAATTGCAATGTCATTGTATATATTTTTGGTTTGGAAAAGCTTTTTAAACCAAAGATACATTTACTCGAAGAGTTAAATGCATTTTAAGCGCTATATAAGAAGTTTCCAAAATTTTGGAAAAAAACTCTTCACAATTTAAATGTTAACTTCGGTTATGCATAAGAATAAGTACGAACGCCCTGTGCATTCTCCTCGTGTACTGCCATTTGTCACACAACACAATACTAAATTTCAAAGTGATTCATAGTTAAGTTTTTTTTTGGCAGCCAGTTGTATCACACTTGTCTTGTGTTTCTCGATAAAATGAAAAAGGAACAATATCGATCCTTAATTCGATATGGCTGTCAATGTCGAAGCAGTGTTTGGAACTCTTTAATCGAAATTCGTAGGAGTTTTTGCGAGTTTATGAAACCTGGATACATCATTATACGCCAGAGACCAAGCGACAGTCAAAACAATGAATTTTTCGGGTTGAATCTGCTCCGACCTCCGAAGAAGGCAAAGATGGTCCTAACGGCCGATAAAACAATTAAAGCTGACTGGGCTAAGAAAAAGTGCTGTTTCACCCCGATAACGCTGCCGCACCAACCGTACTCGGCCAACTTAGCACCCTGCGTCTTTTTTCTGTTCCCCAACTTGAAAACATGGATCGGGGTAAAAACAGCTCAAACAACAAGGTTATCGCCGAGACAGACGTGTATTTGGAAAAGTTTAACTTATCGTATTTTTTGAAGGTGTTGATATGATATGGGTGAAACGTTGGGAAAAGTGTATATTGTTCTAAAAAGAGATTACGATGAAAAATAAAAAAAATGTGAAAAACTTGCCTTTTTTTAAAACACTTGTAGTTTTCAAATGCGTTTATTTATTTTAGCAAAAGTAATTTTTGCAATTTTTTTAATAAAACGCATTTTATTTCAATTATATTATTAGCATTCAGTTGTCTTAATGAACATTTTTAGGTCTTCATATAGATTATATAAAACTCTATTTTTAATGAAAGTATGCATCCTTTTTGTTAAATAAATAGCTACCAAAAAGAATAATTTAAAACTTAAATGTTTTTTTTGGAATCTCACTTCTTAAATTAAATTATTTAATATTCGTAATATTTAATTTATTTATTAGTTTGTGGTTTGAAATGAGACTAAATATAAAGATCCAAGATTAAAAATAGATTTTATTTATAATAATATAATATATAATATATTAGGATTACCCTTAACTTAAATTGTGTATTATAAAAGAGAGAAGTCCAACGCATAGACCACTGAATGGGACCAGCTTTACCTTGTGGAATTCTTAAATTTTAATTAAATTCTTATTTTTAGAGTTTAAATTTTGAATAATATCATTGTCAACCAAAGTTAATGATCATAAAATTTTAAAGCTAAATCAACTAAAAAATTGTCACTATGGATAATTTTGGCTTGCTTGTATAATTCTGAATTTTTAATAAATTTAAAATCATTGTTAAGTAATATTTGAAATTTTATACATTGCCTTAAACAACAACATTAAAAACTCTTAATTTTTCCATTTGTGCCGCAAATTGGAAAGCAATATTTAAATAAACGCCTTAAATTTGTTTTTAACAAATATTTTTATTTCTACTGATACACGACAATTAATTTTAAGAATTGGTCGTATTATAAATTTGGCTGTTTTTGCTTTAATAAATAAACCGAATTTTTAAAGTAGGTATACATCCAAATGCCTAAGTATTTAATTGCATATTTTCTTACAATAATGTCACCATCTATATTTATAAAAAAATCTTTCTTTTGCCAAAATACGTTTTCCACATTTTGGGGCAGAATTTCGAAAAATTTCTAATTTGCTAATATTAATTTTTAATTTTCATAAATTAAAAAATATTTTTTTCAGATGTTTGTTTATCTTTTTATAAAAATGAATGTATATTTGAATAATCTGCATACTGTATTATATTAAAAAAACTCCAACTCCAACTCCAACTCCAACTCCAACTCCAACTCCAACTCCAACTCCAACTCCAACCCCAACTCCAACTCCAACTCCAACTCCAACTCCAACTCCAACTCCAACTCCAACCCCAACTCCAACTCCACCTCCAACCCCCACCCCATCTCCGACCCAC
>JAAAKO020007059.1:0-19278 GCA_010015015.2 Bolitophila cinerea | reverse complement strand
CAAAAACACAAGAGAAGAAGAGAGAAAAGAGATTTTGGGAGATTTTTACAAGGTATAGTTTGCCTGTCACCGTTTTAATAGTATCGAGGATTTCGCATTAAACATAATTAGAGTATAGGTAGATTTAAAAAATGTAACTTTTTTTAAATATCTATTAAAAAGCGTTTTAAAATCTAATTTAAAATATACAATACAATTTTGAACTTTTTTTGTAGCTAGAGAAAAAACTAATTGTATATAACATATTTTTTATACCACACTTCTAAAACACTGGTTGTATAGTTTTTGCTCCAAAAAATGGATTTATATTAAAAGACTAATATATAGGACTTTATTATTTGTGATTGTATGTTTTATTTTCAGAGATATCGACAACTATGCATCATACATAATACTTAAAATCATAGATATCCCAAAATGTGCAACAGTGTGAACTGTATAGTATATGTATAATGTACACTGAATAAAATATACATAAATATCATATGGATTAAATAATACAAAACACTGGGAAAACAAACAATCCATACGTCATAAATCATTAAAAACATTATTAATTGTAGATTCAAATAGCATAGCATTCTAAAAATAAACAGTTATGTATGTATATTATACATACAAGGTACACGCGAGCAATATATATGTAGCAATTATAGGTATATAAGTATCTACAATATATAGGGTCGTCCGGTTCAAGATGCTAAACCGTTAGGAGGTGATAAGCCAGCCATGGATGACCAAATAATCGAATTTAAAAAAGAGTTAAAATAAATCGTGCCTTTAAAAAAATACCAAAATATAAAAAAAAAATCAACAAAAAAAGGTAATAAAAATAGATTAAATGCCTCTTGAATTATTAAACCCTTATTGCCCTTACTGCCCACTATAGAGTGATTGGTAATGTGTATTTTTGTGCGATTTTGTGGTGTATTTGTATGTATTAAGTTACAAAAGTGTTTGGTGTTTGGGTTAAATTGTAATGACTCAGTTATTTCGAAAGCTAATAATATTTTACTTAGGTCATTTTTCGAATTTGAGGTTATTTATGATTAGGCCTATTATCCTTTAACAGTTTAGCATCTTTAACCCTGTATATAATATTATAATGAATGAATGACAAACACGCAATCCGATTAAGAAACTATTTTGCGATAACACGGGATCACGACACCATTTTTGTGGTTTTTATATGATGCGATCGCTTTAACATGGGTTGCTGCCCACGCGCAATTTCCGGCCGCCGTGATATATATATATATATATATATATAAATATATCTATATAGGAACAGATTAGTCAGGCAGACTGATGACATGTGAAGGTGATATCATTTTAATGCAATAAATGTGTTTATCTAGGTATTTAAAATGAAATTATTTTAATATTATATATAATATAATGTGTTTAATGGCAAACATAAAAGTCTGCGCATATCTCATCATTGCTAAATTTTGAGTGCGAGTTGTAAGACCCAAACATTTTAGACCCACAAAATTTAAGAGTGTTAACCCAACGTGTGTAAGGCTAATTCATAAAAAAACGAATCGCGTAAAGCCAAGCATCGAATGAACCAAAGATAGGACAGATAACCCGTGTATTTGGCCGTATTTTAGAGTTTACTTGACTACATGGGTAATTCAGTCGAGTAATTTAATTCGGTATTAGTATAGTATATATGCTGATATGTAACCGGTATTACCGGAAATATATTTTTTTAATTTAGATTAAAAAAGTTATAACAGATAAAAAAAACAAAAAAGTAACTTAGGTAATGAATTATAGCAATTTTAAAAGTGTTTCACAGTGTTTACAGTATCTCCTGCTCTAATAAAGGATGGAAAAGGTAATTGATAGAGAAATTGATTGGAAACCGCCACAAAAATATATATTTGGTGATAGTCTAGCCGCGTACTAACCTAATAATGGAACAGACACTGATACTCTAATATAACCGAAGCGCGTATGGTACAAAGCATGCAAGAATCATACACAGTTTGAGTCAATTTAGCGATAAAATCCAAGTGTAGACACATCTAAGATAATTGTTATCACCAAGTATACAAAAAAATGTATGGCGTTGGTAATTACTGACGTCATAACTACAAAGTTCACACGATTTGAAAACGATGAAAACGTATTTGCTTTGTTTTGCGAATCTTTTAATTTAGCGTCTGATCATGTCATTTATGTACGATTTAAATAAAATAAAACATATTATATAATATGATTGATTTTAACTGATGTGCGATAGCGAGGTGTTAAATCATAAAAATGTAATTTTCCGTATTTTTAGCACAAAAACTGTAGGCAAAAAAATATGCACGAGATTCTATGTTTTTGAACATATATTGCGGTCTGACACAACCATTTTAAAACTCATTAATATTAAAACCAAATATATTAAAATGTATAGTACTCAAACTCATATTGCTTAAATCTCATAGCGCCAAAAACTCCTAATACAGATTATTTTTTTTAATTTCCTTAAGTTTTGTGTTTGTATAAATCATATTACATCAAGAGCGATATTTAAGTTGCATTATATAACACAAATATATTTAACATATTTTTTAGACAATGTGGGTTTTGAGTATGAATGATTAGTTTTAAGTAATACATAGGTTTAAAGAGATATAAATAAAAATAGTATAGGTATTAAAGATCCAAAAGTTGGGTATTGTACTACGCATTAATACTTTTGTATAATTAAAATTTTGTTTATAAATTCAAAGATAGTGTATGTACTCGTATATATGTTATTTATTTAAACTCTTCGTCTTTAAAGCATGCGATAAATGGAAGCCGCTACGTGACCGCACGATGATACCTCCTCCGCAAAACATATAACAGCTGAAATCAATTTAAATGAAAACAAACATTGCGAATGTTTTTTTGTGTATAGTAATCTAAATACCAAGATAATAAGCGTCTAAACTTTGAGCTCTGTAAACAAGTACGTCCACACAACGCGACGCATCCACTTTCACGAAAAATACACGCGCTCTAATCTTTAAAAAAAAGTTTATATATAATGGCGCTGTATATTATTATATTATATAATGCGTATAATAATATATGTTTTTTTGCAGATACTATCCAACCAGATTGTGGGGCTTTAGTGGCCACGTTCAAACCGTTTTGCACAGCATTGTTGGTCGTGTCAAGTGCCCTTGGCCACTGGGGGCCAGAGTTTATCTCTCTCTATCCGATGGTTCTACGCTTACGTACGATCTGTATCAGCCTTTGAATGAGCATGAAGGTAATTCATAAATCACTGATTAAATATTGAAGGGTTGTGGTCTACCAAGCCGCTTACCGAAGCATATTTAAATAATATGGAACAATACGCCACTTGAGGGCACAACTTTAAAATGGGTTGTGGATTATCTTGTTCATATTCCACTTCTTTGATAATTCTGTGCAAACAAAAAAATCTATTGTATATTATATTTTTTTGTTTCGTATGTCCACAGATGATATAACTGTGGCGATATGTCCAGGGATCGGCAATTCGTCGGAGAGCGTTTATATCCGGACGTTCGTGCACTATTCACAATGCCACGGCTACAGGTGTGCCGTTCTGAACCACATTGGTGCCCTGCCCAGTGTTTCAGTAACATCCAGTAGAATCTTTACTTATGGTAAGTATATTATTTACACATTTTATTGATGCGGCAACTGCGCGTGATCTACAAGATCATGGGTAAATATTCTCGTGGTGTTTAAGTTCCATATTAAAATAACCGCATAGTTGATAGTATTTTAACCTGAATAGATCATTTGGTGTATAAATTTGAAAGATTGAAAAATGGACAAATAAATAGGACTCAAAATGATAACCCTAGAAGATGGATACAATTTGATCTGGTACCATGATTGGGCAACCAAAAAAAAGAAGTAATTCAATTTTAAATAACGTAAACAGATTATAAAGTCAAAATCAAACAACAGAGACGAACTTAAATTTTAGTAAATCTGAAATCATCTTATGGTGTATAAATAAATAAAATGCAGTCGCAATACGACTGTAGATTCGATATTCAAATTCTATTATTTTCTATTATAATATACACATTAATGAGCTTCGGCTTTTAATACTTAATAAATAAATGATTACAAAGTCAATACCTGATAACAGAATTAAATTTCGATTATATAGTCCAAATCCGTATTAAGACTCGAAATTCAAAATTTAAGGTATATTTTATTTTAATTACATTCTTATGAATTTCTAAAAAAGTAGTAAACATTAAAAGAAAAAGTATAAATCCGATTACAGAGTGAAATTCCACTTTTGATTTAAAATACTATTATAAAATTGAATTCCAATTTAAATGTCGAAATTTGACAATATAATAAAAGAATTAACTATACCCATAAAAACTATCTATTATTTTTAAATTCGCCACAAAGTAGAAATTTTACTATCACTATAAATTTATTATAAAGTCTCAAAATCCGTTTATAAAATATAAATTTAATTAAATGATTGAAATTAGATTAAATTCTACAAATCCGATTATTATTTTGTCAAAATTCATATACACCATGTCTCATCTGTCCACTGTAAATAGGACACCCATGTATTTTTTGGTCAATTCTAAGACGAAACATACAAATAAACTTTCATCAAAAATCGCTTCCATAAGAAATGGTAGCCATTTACTTTGATTATAGAATGGAATTAGTTTTATAAAGTTAATAAAACAAACCTAAATTCCATGTTAGAGTCGAAGTTCAATAATTTAGAATATATTACTAGAATTTAAAAAAATCTAAATACGATTTCATATTGTACGGTTTGTTGCGTAACCGCACAGTGCAATTCTTATTAGTTAATCTATTTATAGAAATAATAAAAACATTCACTAACTTTAATAATACTTTTTACAGGACACACCGGCGACTATGCGGAAATGATTGATAGTCTCGAGAAAAAGTATCCTTCCACAAAGATTGTCTCAGTCGGCTTCAGTCTTGGCGGAAATCTGGTGACAAAGTATTTAGGCGAGAAAGAGACGAAACGTCCGGCGAATATCATTGGTGGCGTTTCAATATGTCAAGGCTACAATGCAGTCGAGTAAGTGTAAATTTGACAGCTACTGCCTTAACATTTGATAGAAAAACTTTAATACTTTTTACAGAGGCACCAAATGGCTACTCAATTGGCAGAACTTTCGTCGATTCTATTTGTACGTTATGACAGAGAGCGTCAAAAACATAATCATGAAGCATCGTCACGTTTTACTTTCCGAAGAGGTGAAGCAACGCTGCCAGCTAGTCGAACGTGACATCGTAGCGGCTGCTACATTACCTGAACTCGACGAAGCGTACACGAGACGTGTGCACAATTTTGCGTCAGTTGTCGAGATGTACAAGTGGAGCTCATCACTGCACTATCTGGAAAACATAACAAAACCAATGGTGTTCATAAACGCTCGTGACGATCCGGTCGTGCCCGTTGATCTGCTTGTACCCATTAAAGAGCATGCCAGTAAGTTAAACTTGTACCTATTTTCAAGTTATATTTTTTCAGATTATTAATTGTGTAATTGTGTTAACAGCCACTCGCAAGAGCACGCTGTACATTGAATTGGCACATGGCGGTCATCTGGGATTCTACGAAGGAGGCCTCATCTATCCGAATCCTATCACCTGGCTAGACCGAGCCGTTGTCTCAGTCATCGGTGGCATGGTACTTTCCAATCACAATGCATTTCACAAACAATTGGATTTTGACGCATAGAAATCATCGTCGCTGTCATTGTCGTCAAGCAAAGAACGAAAAATAGCAGTTTTACACGCAATTTACTAAAAAATAAAATAAAATATAAAATTACCAACTACCCCATAAAAATAGTAACATTATAAAAACGATAATATATTATATATTATTATTCAAATTCAATATATGTAAAAGAATTAATGTTTAACCATAAATAATTGTGATCTTGTATACGTGTATAATTGTGCAACTCCCCCATATGTTAGGTTTTTTTTCGAGTGTGTGTATGTGTGTATTTGGTTTTTAATGTGTGTTAAGACAAAATCGCTTTTTTATAAAAATAACACAACAACCAAAACAAAGAACGACACCACACACGAGAATATATTTGTAAATAGCAACTAGTATTTTTAAAGTATGTACACTACCATTACCAAACTGCTTTTATATATATTATATACATACCATCCAATCCATGTATGTATTGTGTATTGTTGTTCCAGACAACACTGCCGCGACCGAAATACCATCGTCAATGTCAGACGAGTCATTTTATTTTAATGACAAAACACAAACAGTTAAATCACCAGCCAATAATATGCTATAGTTTGTTAAGAAATTGATTGTAAAAAAGATATTTTTTAAATAAGTTTTATTACTAATTGTAAACAAAAAAAAAACAGAATTTTTGTGTGCTATTGTAAAAGAGCATTGATATAAAATACTATTTCAATGTAAAAGTGTGTATACCGATTTTTTAAAATTTTAAGTAGTACCTATATCATTCTACACATTTTCTTTATAAAATCGCTCAACGAATTACAATATAAGTTTTTGATGAAAGAAAAAAAACACAAAATTTTGAATAATAAATGAAATTATGACACAGTTTGAGTTGTTCCCAAAAAAACATTTAATATTAAACACTCTTTATGTTAATCGTAAGTTTTTCTTGCGCACCAGATTTTTAAAGCTACATTTGTGGAAACTAAAATTTATGTTTAATGTACTGCACTTTAGTGATCAGTGCGACGTTAAAACTTAAAAGAGGTTTAACACTCCACCAAAACTTTTTTGAGGAATATATAAATATATACATGTATTATTTATACAACACTCAAGTATTTTTTTGATTGACAAATGAGAAGTGGGCAATAAATATGGTAAGACATACACTGAAATTTGAGTGTGTTCCACTTTGAGAATACTTTGGAATTGTCTAGGAAGTTTGAAAAAGGCTATTTCACATACATAATTTTTTCGTAAATGCATTTTAAATAATACTACAATTCTTTTATATTCTTGCATATTAAGTATTTGTTTGGCATCCCATTTATAATGAATACTATATAATTGCATTTTTTATGCGAATAGACACATTCTATTTTTTTTTGGGAAAATGATCAATTAAATGTCGAAAATGTGCACTGTAGCGAATGAAGTGTTGGCATTTGTTGTACGTACTAGGTTAGAAGAGGTACTTAAGATTTAGTATATTTTATTATTATTTAATTTAACAACAAAACATATTCAAAATGCGACGATGTCGATTTCACGTAGCTAACATTCCACAGAAAACCTGAAGGAAGTGTTGTTATAATATATATTTATTTGGTTCTAGTTTAAGTTCTAGTGTAGTTACCAGCAATATTTTCCAAAGCAAACATAATCCCTGCCAATGCTCTGCAATCAGATGCTGCAAAAATCATCCGATTCCTTTTAATTCCTTTCCTTGGGTACAGCACCATTTTACGTCATTCCTAATCCTATCCGTTAAATTGTGAGGTAGGCTCTTAAAATGGTTGTAACATAGGATTTTTGAAGAATATTATATGCCGCTATAAATTCCGCTCGTCCCAAAATACTTAAAATAGGATGGGTCGATTAAAAAAAGGTTGGAATTTAAATTACCCTTAGGGCACAGAAGTTTTAAAATAAATCCCGATTTGCTATGCTAAATTTATAAAAAAAAAATGGATAATTTTTTTTTATTTAAAAATTTTAATAAAAAAATACTCTTATAAAAATAATATTTCTTTAAGTTATATTTTTAATTTTTTTTAGTGTATAAAAAGGTATAAAAATTGAAATAACTTACTAAAATATTATATTTCTCTAATAAATAATCCAAGACTGTTTAGTTTATATTTTTCCTATTTCTGGTAGTTTTAAACGCAATGCGCTGGTGATAGATTGTTTTAAAAAATCCAATTTTTATTTTTTTATTTTACAACTTCTGTCTTTGAGGGTAAACAAAATTTTGCGTTTAATTTTTTTCCATACAAACACATTCAATCGACCCACCCTAATACTTAAGATTAAATTAAAAACCCCAACAAAATCGAAACCATTTTGTACGTGATAAAATATTTTTTATTAGAAATATGTTTTTAATATAATTTGTATCAATCTGTGTAAATCTCAAACGATTCGTTTTGGAGTTTACATTATAAATTATGTTTGTGTATACTGTGTATGTGTCTTCTGAGTGTGTGTGTTTGTTATAGTTTGTGACTAATCACCCAATTAATCCATAACTTAAACACTGGCTCATGCATATGTTTCAAAGCATATTTATAATGTTGGATTAGTACCAGCAATCCTAAAATAGTGTTAATAATACAAAATATCAACATACAATGTAACAAAAACACGCACTCATATAAAATGCATAATATCATAAAAACTCGCGTGCATGAGAAAGGAAATGAGAGGGGGTTAATAAACAACGATTACCACCACCGCTAGCACTTAATTTATAAGCAGTAGCAGCAGCAACATATTTTAATTTAATAATATTATAAAATCAAATAAATGACAATTTGTAAGAAGGCATTGCATAACCCGTGCTGCAATCTCGCCTGTTTTTACGATAATTTAAAATAAAGGTAGCATTTACACTGAATCTAATTGGTTTTGGACGGCTTATAAATTAGAGCGCGCAATTAAGTTTTACCATCTTCATGGAACACCTAAACTGATTTTTAAAAATATCTTATATTTAAATGTAACTGTGTCTGTATGTAATTGCATGTGTTTTTTTCACAATATTGTAAAACTTTGTAATAAGTGAGTGTTTTTACAGTATTTTTCTATTTTCTCAATTATAAAAATCCTAATTTTCAAATTCGTCTATAAAAAGGAACAAAACGTTTGCTTAATAAATATTATGACTAATTTTCAATAATTTGATGCTAGCTAGTAGGTTGGCAAACAAGTAAAATGGGGAAACATAATATATTATGCAACGTGATTCGACTAACGAAATCAGTACGTGTGTTTTTTTGGTGTGACATTAACTGCGGGTAGGCGGGGAGTACCCGGACACAATTTAGAACGGTGTGTTTGATGACCCGATGTAGTATTTGCCGTTCTTGAACACAATAATAAGGACTGTTATGTTATCGACGGATCCACGATAGTACGATTGCAGCGTGAGACTCTTAGCACCGAAGTGCGGTTCATGTAGTCGTTCCTTGATAAAAGTGACCGCTTCCTCATTGGAGAACGTATCCCAGAGTCCGTCCGATGCGAGTATCAGAAACATTGGCCTGCGTTATGCAATTAAACATTAACATTTGTTTTCAGTATTAAAGTATTCGCATTTGTCTCACTTGAGATCAGCCAAATCAAACGAAAGTATGTCCGGATCTGCGATGACTAGTTTTTTCTCTTTGAGCGGATAGTCTCCCATGGCACGTGAAGTGGCCAAAATACCAGCCACACGCCACACTCCTTTAAAAGCTATGAATCCACCGGCTTCTTGAATTCGTTTGCGTTCGCGCACCTGCATCAGGATAAGCATGAATATGAAATATTAATTGACTTGAGTTCTATTGTTTTTACCTGTTGCGGTTTGTGATCAAAAGACAAGGGAATTGCACTGCCCTTACCGTCGCACATCACTCCTCGTGAATCGCCCACATTTCCGACAATCAATTGTGTGCCATGCATGATTGCCATGAGTGCTGTCGTTCCGGCAATGTTCGTCTGCAAAGAAATACATGGATAAGTATATAAATAAATGAATGTGTAATTTCTGGCCACCTACCGTTTTTTTAGCATTCTCCACCAGTTTGTAATCGGCGGCCAGCACCTCGTCCGTCAACATTTTACCAAAGTTTATCTTTCCATTCTCGATGTAGCACTTGCTCTCGTACGTCTGTGGTCGTGTCGTATTTGTCATATTGTGCATTGCGTTTAAGAAGCTTTCTTTGCTGCGCACAATGGAATTCATCTTGTTCATAAAAATGTCCTGCTCCCGATTGCAGTTACCCTTCACCGCACAATCTTCTGCCGTGCTGTATGACTTCCGGAAGCTGTTCTTGCGCTTTGTCAGTGCATCCATTTTGTCTTGAATCGAACCACCACCTCCACCACTACCATTGCTTACATTCTCCTTGTTGTTGTCATCGGTGGCGCACTCGGTAGCAACGTCCTGCGTAGGTACTACCGACCGGTTGGGCACCGAAATACCACGCACAATGTTTACGGTATCAATGATCTTGTTGTACAGACTCGGTACGAGATGATCACGAGCAAAGTCCGCCGCATACTCGCCGCCGTGTCCATCAAATATTGCAAAAAATGCGACTCCGGTGTTTTCGATGTTCTCTTCGATGATAAATCTGTAAATAAATAATAAACAATAATGCATGTTAAATGAGTATTTGTTTTATTGTTTGTTTATGTTTTTTGTACAAATTACGTTAAGTGTTTTACGTTAAGCAATTTGATGTAAGATTTATCGCTCGCGATTATCGCAATTGCAATCTGCGGCATTTAACGAGTTTTAATCATGTACAAAACGTTATCAACGTTACTACTATGTAATAATATGTTACTTCCATTATTATTATTTATTCAATTGAATAACGTCATATAGTCGGAAAAAGTTTGAAATATTGTAAAATAAATATTTTAAAAGATCGTGTCTTTCTCACTTTTCAATATTTACTTTTCAGTTATTTAAACTTGGAGGATATCTCTATTTTTCTATAATTTCGTAGTAAAATTTTGCAATAATTTATAAATGCCATTAAATGCAAGATGTATTTAAGGATTATAGCCTAACCCTTCTTAAAAGCTAGTACCGTTGACATTGAAAGCCCGTGTTTTTACTAAATCTATATATTTATTTATTTATACCTCGAAAAACGGGAGTTATAAAGAGGTTTTATTCTACAATATTTTGGTTTGATTTGTTTTTTTTTAAAAGAAGGGGGAGGGAATTTAAAGTATGCGTTTTGTAATTATATGAATGTGTAGTCATATTGTGTGTGTATGTATATTTAATAGCATTTCCTCAATTACATAGAGTGCATTATGCGGCAATGCTTGCATTTGTAATGTAGTATTTTGTTGTCTGATCAGTAATGGTGTTGGCTGCTGTAAAATAATTTTAACTTTTTTTCTTGAATCGAATGTAGTTTAGTTGTTTTATATTGTCCGGCATTTCATTGTATATAATGCCAGCTGATTGAATGATTTGAATATGGTCTTGTGTTATTTACATGTAATACAATATGTCTTCTTATGTCTTAAGTTGTGGCGTTTTTTTTGTTTTTAGTTGATGAATGAAATTAATTTGATTTATTTTAATTATATTGTTAATTTATCAGAATTGTCCAGCTATGCAGATTCTGTATGTCTATGATGGTTCGATAATATTTTTATTGCTTTATTTTGTAGATTTCTTAATTCAATTATTGTTGCTAAAGAACTATTACACAAAACTATTATGTGCAATAAATGAGAATATAATATATTCTCATTTATTGCACATGATAGTAATTTTGTGTAATAGTTTTAATATTATGTGGGCATAACAAATGTTTTGTAAGGAAGCAGTTTTAAATTGTAGCGCTTACTAAAAAATGATCTAATCATATATTTATTTTGGAATTCATATGGGCAATGTGTAGGTTCCATGTCAAGTTATGGATTGTCTTAAGTCTTATTTCTAAATTCATAGCGATTATTTTATTTTTGTATTTTACATTAGGTTCTGTTGCAGTATCTTTATATGTGACAGCTTTTTCACTCGCTCCTTATTGCACAGCTCAGGATATTATTTTCGTGATAAAGAAGACATATTATTTATTGCTAAATAACTTTCTCAAATGCAACCTCCACCCTTATAATCTCTGATTTATTTTATATCCTTAAAAAATGTTTCATTATAGTTAACGGTAACAAAGTCGGGCAGCAATATATAACTTTATAGTTAATGTTTTACAGGATGGAAAAGCTTTTTTATATTGTGTGAAAATCTTACAAAATATAAAACAAGAGAGGAATTTCCCAGACACAAAAGTGTGTCCTTCTCACGGCCTCTATATTCTATACATAGATGTTTTACTGAACATAATATAATTATAATTATAAAAAATAATTATAAAAAATGTTAGAAAACTTAACATAATTTATAATTTGCAAGACACTCTTTACCAAATAATACATTTGTTTTTACACCATATAGCAGCTGGTTTCTTGTTAATGCATGTAAACGTTTCCCGCGTAAAAATCGTCTGTCGGAGAAAAGTTCAATCTACATATTTAAATTAAAAAGAAAATATATTCATTCTGTAAAATAATTGTCTGTGTAAATGTTAATGTAAACCATAAAAGTTAAAGCTGCCATTTATGATTTTTTTTAAATAACTATTTACTAAAATATTTCGGATATCATAATAGTCCATTTGGGATAGATATAAGCAAATATGTAAAGAGAAGTTTTTGCTCAGAAAAAAACCAGGCGTAATAAAATAAAAATAAATCCGCGAGCAAACATAGGACGTAAGATGACGGACGGACAACGCGGGATTATAAGTCTTCCCATATTAGCTACGCTGGTATAGAAGCCCAAAACTTATCGCGTTTGCAAACATTGGAAAATAAACATGATTGCAACTAACTATATGCTACTTCCGTCATTAGACACAATAAACCTACGTCATTAAGTCGGAACAAATGGATGGTATTTTCTTTGTTAATGTGTGTATTTCAAATCTAACCAAACTCATAATTACGATATATATCCTCGACTCTAATTAACACAATTTTATTTGCATGTTGTCTCCACGCAAAGAAGCATAACAAACACTCACACAAATCAAATAAAAAACACGTTAGCTATATTTAGGAATCTATGTTATCGTCATAGCGGTCGTCTTGCAAGATATTTGTACGTAATATAATGGAGACAGGGAATTACAAAGATCCAACTTAGATCAATGCATATCGTCATACAACAAAAGAGAATTGTGTCAACGTTCAACGACACCAAATAGATGTTTTATGAATTCAAAGTTCACCGCTAAATTATTTATAACGTGTACCATATCAACTAGAAACACATACGTTTCTATATACATATATACATAATGCGATGTAGCCATTCGACTGCGTTATTTATAGACTGCGCACTCAAAAACCGCATCGCTTGAACGGTGTTCTATCTACACGTTTACTATACAACACACACGACATCAATTACGCAATATATTTATTATATATAATATATGTCGTATGAACATTTATATACGGCATAACATTAGTTAATGCAGTAGCATAAATAAATTCTGTGTATGTAAATAATTATGTTTTATTTTTAAATGTGACTTACCGGTCTTCCATGCGCGGACGTCTGCCCTGCACCGCATACACTGCACTCTCGCTGCGTGTTTCTTCCCAGCTCTGCTTTTCGGCCGATGACGTTGCCATCAATGTCATGCGATTTGTGCGTCTAGCATATCCGAACGAGCTAGAGATTCGGCCCAGAAGACCACGACTCCAAAACTCGACGGCTTGCAGATACAAAAGGAAAACAAACACAATTATTGCACAAAAGAGCACCTCGGGCCGCACGAAATACATTCGAAACAGTTTCCACACGTGCGAGACGGAGGCGTGCAACGGTGGAATGCCAACGGCGAATTTGGACAGTAACTTCATGTGCGACTGGAACGTCTGGTAGAATACCTTGTCCTCGAATTCGTCATCCATTCCGGTATGTGTTTCTGTGCGCGCGCGTTTATGTGTGCCCCGGTACGCGAGTCTCGCCTTGTAAATGTTAAGGCAGCGAGCACGCGCACACAAAAACAATACACGCAAATTGTGGAGGGCCCTCCGTCTGTGTGTGAGTGTTTGTGTTTTTTTCTCCAATGCGCACTTGCTTGTAAACAATGATTCTAGGAATTTATAATGACGATAAAAGCCTTTTAGTTTTGGCTAATTTGTTATTTTATGCGCAATGTTCATCTTTTAAATACACTGCAAATTTTACGCTACGTTTATAATTTATATTTGCACGAAACAAAACCGTCGGAGACGAACACGAAAACTAATTTGTTAATTACGATTGCGACTACAGCAAGACTTGCTAATGTGAAAATTAAGTTCTTTATTGGTATTTTGACATTTTAGTGTGCGCTGTGCGCGATATGAAGGAATGCGCGCGCACGCAAAAGTGCGAGGGAAATCAAGATTTGCGCATTTGTATTGGCGGAGTTGGAGATCTGTCTTGTGTCTTGTGTCATGTGTCATGTGTACAATGTACACCAATGTAAACTATTCGAATTAATGAGTGTGTCTAATGGACTGTGTGCAGGGTTGGATTTTTTACCTTGCTTAGTTCATATACTGAGGATACCGAAAAGTAATGTAAAGTTTAATTTAAAAAAAGATAAAAATGCCTAATAAGCA
Organism: Bolitophila cinerea; assembly: GCA_010015015.2. NCBI lineage: Eukaryota > Metazoa > Arthropoda > Insecta > Diptera > Mycetophilidae > Bolitophila > Bolitophila cinerea. The sequence goes on along the minus strand of JAAAKO020007059.1, from coordinate 4,847 downwards.
AAAATATAGAAACAAATTATGTATCTATATCTTTTACACGAGACACAAACACAATACATTATATATATATATGTATATATATAATTCTTTAAATAATTAACAAACACGAATACAACTAATAACAACTTTTAAATTAAGAAAAGAATGACAAATAGCTGATTTCATAAAAAATTCATTATATTTAGTGTTATTACCATTATTTATGTAAAATGCTACCAAACAAAAAACATAAATTACATTTTTCGCCAATGGACATGTTACAACATGCCATGAGTAATTTATATTTTAAATTTAAATCTTCAGATAATTTTTGATAGTTTTTTTTTTAAATACCAAATTAAAAATCCAAGATTCATGCATATAAAATTAGAAAATTTATTCTCATTTCACTTTTGTCTATTAATCGGTGCTATCGTGATTTAGAATTTAAAAAACTCAGTAGTTTTAAAATGATATTCAAGTAATGCAAAAAATGGATTTTACCCATGTTTTAGGAAAACTTATGGTAAAAGTCATGTATATCAATAAATTTGAAGCAATTTGCAATCATGATCGCGTGCGTATAGGATAAACAAAAAATTACAAACAAAAAAAATAGAAAATAATACTTTTACTTGCGAAAATAGTATTATTTTCTAATGAGATGCCCAATAAAATGTACAATACATGCAAATAACTAGAATATTACCAGATCGAATCCTGGGGTTCTTTCGTCGCATCATATTGCTGTGCTCACTTTTTACTGTTTATATTTACATAAAAACTTAAATAATGTTAACTACATTTCACAAAGCGCGCCTAAACTCAAATCCAAAATTATAATTATGCAATAATTTGTATTCGCACGAATGTTATTTGAATTTGCAAACATATTTGTTGATGTTTTATTTTACACTGACAACTTTTTATTTCCCGAATGCTGAAATGCTGTAGAATGTATGAAACTATCGTGTTCATTGGGCAATTGGCCAAACACGTGAGCGAATCATATACGAATGTTGCAAATATATAGTGACGTCAGTGTTTAATTGTGATTGCCAATTATTATAATGTCTGTCTATACGTATAGTATAATTATATATTTGTTAGTTTAAAAAGCAGTTTTCTTATTTTTGAAAGTTTTAAGTTTAATTCATTTGTTTAAGCGAAACCAAAAGCTATGAAAATTGCACTGCTAAGAATATTTGAGTTTACATGCTTTTTGGCTTACATTCGTTTTTTTGTACTAAATGTTTACAGGAAACGTGTTTTTTGTGTTATAACATGCATTTACAATAAGATACATATTTTATATAAATTATATAAATTTGGCGACAAACAAACTGTTACACTCTCCAAATCGCTTTTTATATAGTTTTATATAGTTGTCTTTTACACAATATTACTCGCAATATTATGATGCTAATCGGAAACAATAACACCTCATCGGATCGACACCGGTAACAAATTAGTCTGTCTCTATTATAATAATATAATTTAATAAAAAACAACATTCAAATATTAAATTAAATTATATATTTTTAAAATATTCTATATGACAACCCTTTACAGATACAAACTGTTATACCAGCTGGAGCGACCTTGTCGTTGCCGGTCTCATATCATCTTTCATCTCGCATAAGTAACACACATAAATACCCCCTCTCACTCTCACAATTATTGAGATCTTAGCACAGCGCTGCGCTCAAAAAATAACACCCAGTCTTTTCGAATAGTTTACAGCGTATGGACGTCTTTGCGTTTGTGTGTAAACGCCCCGCGCGCACGCCTCAATAAACCGTCATATCGACGACAAAGTGTAGACAAAGTGGATAAAAAATATCAAAATACAAAATAACAACAGAAAGAGCAAGTGTTTTGCAATAAATATTTTATTATTTCAGTGTATAAGTGTATGTGTGTGTCGATTTGGTTATTTGGTACATTAAGTCCGTAAAAAGCGCCTTTAAGAAACGCGAGGGCAATGAAATGAAAAGTGTTGTGTACTTACACACATAGTGAATGCCTGTCGGATTATAGTGTGCAGCAGCGCCCCATAGCGATAACGCAACCGCAAACATGACAGAACGCAAGTTTACAAGGGGCCTTCAGAAACCCGGAATGGCGGCGCAGCTCAGGGAGACGGTTTCGCAAGTGGTACGCGAAACTACCGTGCTCGTAAGTGTTGTGAATGGTATAGCGTATACGATATATACGTTGTTTTTGTTTGTATGCACTGCACACATACACATAAAGCAAATCACCAAAGAAGACAATTTTTAGAAATGATGCTTGCGTTATCTATGATATAGAGATATACATAAAGATTACCGTCGCCAGTCGTCTGGAACAACCGGACAACATGTATTGCGTCGGCGCTCCGCCCTTCTCTCAGTTTATTTTTATATTTTCACATCGCAGCGTCGCGTCAGCGTCACAGCAACGTTAACGTTTACATAATAAGAACGCGTGTAGACAGAAATACCAAAGAAATAAACTGATAAATACAAAAAATATATATAAACCGCATAAGTATAAATATATAAATGTATATATATATATATATATATATTATGTATGCGCCGCGGCGCGCTGAGTTTATCGCAGATTTTGGGCATGCAACAACTTTTGCTTCTGCATAACTCTGAGTTTGTGTCTTCGTCAAGCACACCCGACCCGCTCGCAACGCAATTTGTTGTTGTAGATCAGTGGTATCAACTGTAGATGTTGCATTTGGACTCTTAGACTATATAGAGAGCAAATACCCGCTGTGTACTTGTTTTTGCTTTCCAAGCGGCTAGCGGAAATCCCTACAGTTTTTTTTGTTAAACAAGTGGCGTTTGCATGTCACATTTTATACAAAAGAAATTTGTTCATTTCTTAGAAAAGTGCATAAATATTGAAATTTAGGAAATGATATGTTTTTTTATGTGTTGCAAATATTAAATTCAGAAAAGTTTGGAATAGAGGAGCTATTCCAACTCAAATTTAACCTCTGAATTTAAGCGATTTTGAACTATAAACTCTATAAGTTGTTTTTTTGGATAGAAAGAAATTTCTCTTAAAATGTTGGCTAAATCGTAGTGAGATTTTATTCTAATCTAAGACTCTTTGGCGTTCATGAAACAAGTGATCAGCTTACGTTTCCAGTGACAAGTGAAGAACTCTTCGTTGGGTAGATCACTTGAAGGTGTCGCCTCCTGCGGAACAAGGACATTGTTTACGCAATTTGTTGTATAACCCTCTTTTATCTAAAACTTCAGCCATTTTAAACCTCGTTTCGTAGAATATGATCTTGTACGTCAGCATTGATTCGATCCATCAAAAAAAAATTAATATTATGTTGTAAACTTAATATTTCTACAAATACATATAAATAATCCAACCTCGGATAAGATTACCCAACGATCAAATGGCTTCAACTAAGTGTATACCTAATAGCTGAAGAATAAAGAGAGTAGGTATTATTGATTTGCATTTTATAGTTTTATTCCTAAAGCTCGTCCACAAGCTAACCTACCAAATGTCGTATTGGTCCGCACTTTAGTTTCAGATGTACATTAAAATATACTATATGATTTCTATAATGACCTATCATCAGACAAGTTTATTCTTTGTGGTGATTCATCGGTTTAATTGGCTTCCTTCATATTCCACCATTGACTTTGTCTAGAGTTACCTACAAACACCCCGATAAAATCCTGTATTTTTGAAGAATGAATCACGTGACTATGTCCTTATAATATAAAGTTCGATACGAAAGCATAACAAATGCTATCAAAGTCTACTTTGCAACGATATATCCATCTCAACGTATATAATATATGTATGGATGGTGTTTTATTACTACTATATATATAAAAGAACACATATAGATAAATATTCATAAACAAAACATCGCATGCGCAATATTGCCGTGAGAATGAGACGCCGGGCCGATCCGGAACTGCATATGCGGTGCGGAATCATAAATACATAATGCCACTACCACATATAGTATAGACTTTATAGGCGGTAACCTAATATATGTCGTGTCAATGCGCAATGTATCAATGCGTCTTCTAGATTGCAGACTGTTTACCGCACAGATTCACTCGAATGCAATCTATAATTTCTATTATATATAGAAATAGGTATAGAAATTTGTGCGGTTGTATATTTATATATCATATTGCATGTATAAATAAAGAATTTTCTCTTTGAGCACAATCTGCAATACGCATAAGACATTAGCAAATGGCTTGGTCGTCGGTCTGGCAATTCCTTAGTGGCGCCATACAGATAATACGGTTTTTTGCTCAATTACTTTAGTGCAACGCATCCGCATTTACCCGGTAATTAGGAATTGTATATACTGAGTCAATAGATGATTCGGGTAATTAGTATTATTGGTTTTATCAATCGTCGCAGACTTACTCGCTTAAATAAGTGTTGTGTGTGTACATAGTTTCAAAAATAAATTATATCAATATTACATAGAGCTTTTTTGTGACATCTAACCCAAATAACAAACCCTCATTGCATTGGAAAGTACCTCTATTTTCAAAAAATAATTTATGTACACACGTTATTTGCATGCATGAATTAATACACACACAGTCTAATACACTAGAGCGATTATGCTAACTAATGCCATATGCTTTTTTAGCATATTGCGATTATCACGCAAGTGTATATAAAATATAATGTTTTTTGTATTGTGCTGTGTTATGCCTTTGGTGAAAAAAAGGCTACAACAAAGACCAAAGTGGGCAACACGTAAGAAAGATTTAAAGGTAGACGATTTGGTATTACTTAAAAACGAGAATATGCCACCTTCAATGTGGGCATTATGCCGGGTGCATGAGTTACACCCTGGTAAGGACTTA
>JAAAKO020007048.1:0-19279 GCA_010015015.2 Bolitophila cinerea | reverse complement strand
AAAAACTATAAAAAGATTTAACAATTTAACAAAAAAAAAAATAGTCAATTATTTTAATATGCAAATGCAAATTAAAAATAATTTTGAGAAATGTACCTGTATTGCATTTAAAAAAATATAGAATGTCTGTAAATATGAAATAAACAAAATGAAAAATAAATACTACAAGTATTTTTTTATGTCACTATAATATCACTATTTTGTCTCAGTTATAGAAACTTTTTTTATACGTAAATAATGGTAATTATGGCTGGAAAAGTAAATTTTAAATTTCAATTATAACTAATTCATTACATTCATTCATTCATTTTCATTAATTCAATTTATACACCCACAAACAAATGTGAGCCTAAATAATTTTTTAGGATTTTATAAGTATCAAAATAAAAAAAAACTTACAGTAAATCTTCCGTATAGATGGCTCGATACAATAGTCTGAAATACAAATAAAAATAAAAAATAAAAAAAAGAAAGAAAAAAAAAGTATAAGAAATTAATTATGGGCGACTTCAAAAACATTTTTTTCTTGATCATATTTAATTATACTTGGGGCTTGAGTATGATTACTGTGGCAAGTCGATTTGACTATATATTCTTGAAGATAGTGATATTCTAAGAAAAAAATATAACCGTATATATGCTAAATAACTTATTTTAGGAGATAATCGATGTTTGAGATTGAGTTTTAAAGCGAGAATGATTACTGTGGCAATCCAATCGGACTATATATTCTAGAATATAATGTTATTCATAAAAAATATAACGGTAAATATGCTAAATAATTTATTTTAAAGAATAATCTACTAGAATAATTACCGTTATATAAGTTTAGTATTAAAATACCATTATCTATTAGAATATATAGTCAAATTGGCTTGATACAGTAATCATACTCACTTCAAAAACTCAATTTTAAACATTGATTAACTCCTAAAATAAGTGACTTAGCATATTCACCGTTATGTATGTTTTTCTAAGAATATCCTTTTCTATAAGAATATATAATTAGATCGGCTTGCCACAGTAATCATACTCTCCCCATACTTAGTAATACTTTTATAATATATATAATAATATTATAATAATAATCATATTTTTGCTTTATCGCTCTATCGGTAAAAAAACGTTTCACTCCACCTTATAAAATCCTAATTACTAGTACAATAAGCTATTCAATTTATGTCTTTGAAAACTGAACATAAAAGACAATAGAAACACCAAATATACTCGACGAAAACTTACCGTTACTTACTTGGTGGCCAGCCTGCCATTCCGGGAATGATGAATGTAATATAAAATGTCGTCCTACTCCAGCCTACAATTAACCTAAAAAACCGGTGAGCTCAGCGAGCTTTTACACTGCCACACTGTTAAACACTGTCTACACTGTAAAACTGTATAAACACATACACACACACACACGAACGGACATAATATAATAAACTATCAAAATGGACACTAACATTTTTATTTTGATTATCACAAACACTTTCTATTCACTATTCACAAAATTTTAGTATTTATATGTCATATTATAACGGTAATTTTTGTTGTGCGGACGCTAAACAATTAAAAACTCAAACTAACACCACTCTCAACACAAGCGGGAAACCGATAAACCGACGGCGACGACGCGCACGCACACGCGACGTACAATCTACACCTCTTTGCGCACGCAAACACGAAACAATCGTATTACCGTTATAATGATTGTTTTTAAGGCACAAAACGACGCAAAAAAGGTTTTTATACCAGAACTGCTGACTGCGCATTTCAATTTTCAATTTACTGTTATTAACCCGCACTGCTCTCTGTACAACTCAGAAGGAGAACTGAGACAAAATAGAACTATTTGATCGATCATCGAATCGACGCACGATGATCGCAACGCAAATTTGCACATTAAAAATATATGCGACCGCACTCAATAAACACAACGCACAAAAGAACTCACCACAATTCACAATTGACATTCGCGAGATGAGCGAAAATCATGCATAGACATGAAAAATCAAATGCAAACCACCGTTATCATAATGTGTGTTTTGCGTCCGGTGTGCCGAATTTTCGATGACAGAGACCGATGTGCGTGTTATTTATTGGAAATAACAACCGAGAACCGAAACAACAGCAACAACGAAAACGGAGGACGGACAGCGCAGAGCGAATTGCGCATGCTCACAGCGCTCAATCGAACAAAGCAGAGACGAACAGGACGATCATCGCACAGTGAAACAAATTATTCAAAATAGTTATTATGATTATTAGACCTACGCAGATCTACATATTTTTATTTTCTTGCGGCAGACACCAATGTTTCAAAAAATATATGATTTTCTTAATATTCTTATTAGGCTTTTTGGAATATGGCTACTTTGAAAGAAATAAAACTTCATTTAGAGGGTCTTGAAGAGGAACACTTCTAAAAAATATATGACTTCCTCTCTAAATATTCCCATCAGGCTTTTTGGCATATGGCTAGTTGGATTGGGATGAATCTCCGTTTTAAGGGTCTTGAAGAGGAACCCTTCCACAAAATATATGACTTCCTCTCGTAATATTCCCATCAGGCTTTTTTTCATATGGCTAGTTAGATTGGGATGAAACTTCGTTTTAAGGGTCTTAAAGACACAAAATATATGACTTCCTCTCTAAATATTCCCATCAGGCTTTTTGGCATATGGCTAGTTGGATTGGGACGAAACTTCGTTTTACGGGTCTTGAAGAATAACCCTTCTAAAAATTAGATGACTTCCTCTCTAAATATTCTTAAATGGCTTTTTGGCATATAGCTAGATGGATTAGGATGAAACTTCGTTTTAAGGGTATTGAAGAGGAACCTTCCACAAAATATATGACTTGCTCTCGTAATATTCCCATCAGGCTTTCTGGCATATGGCTACTTGAATTGGGATGAAACTTCGTTTAAAGGGTCTTAAAGAGGTACTCTTCCAAAAAATAAATGTCTTCCTCTCTTAATATTAACATCAGGCTTTTTGGCATATGGCTAGTTGGATTGGGATGAAACTTCGTTTAGAGGGTCTTGAAGACGAACCATTCCAAAAAATATATGACTTACTCTCTTAATATTCCCATCAGGCTTTCTGGCATATGGCTAGTTGGATTGGGATGAAACTTCGTTTAGAGGGTCTTTAAGAGGAACCCTTTAAAATATATATGACTTCCACTCTTAATATTACCATCAGGCTTTTTGGCATATGGCTAGTTAGATTAGGATGAAACTTCGTTTTAAGGGTCTTGAAGAGGAACCCTTCCAAAAAATCGACCGCGGTGTTGGTCTAACTTAGGATTTAAGGTATATGGCTAATTATATGTTACACCAGTAATGGCGGTTCATTTTAACGGATTTTATATTAGTGAAAGTGGAAATCTATCGGTCATGTACCAAGAGAATCTAAAAGAAAGATTTTAAAAAGCAATGATACAACCCAAAAAGTGCGTTGGGAGCTGTTTTCGCATGCAAATATATTTTGTTCTCGCGTCTTCAGCAAAAAAAATGCATAATTGAGTGTACGAAATTCAGTAATTTAAATAATATAACTAACGGCTATATCGCAATTTGATTTGTAACACACAGAAAAAATGTTTAAAAGCATATAACACGGAAGTTGCTCTCATTAAATCAATTTCTAATTCATCTTCATTATGTGCAGTGGAGCGCGAGAGCGTGCGTATATACAATATATACATTATAAGTTCGAATTCGAATTTATGGACTTTTTATACGGTATATTTATGTATATATTATGAGGACGCCACCGGGAGGCTATAGAGAGCCGCCGGGTTAAAGGATGTGGGGAGTTATATTTCGAATGGCAAATGGCTTTCCTCTGTTTCTTATATATAGCAAATATATTTTAATTGTGTGCGTATTTTTTGCTTGGCGTACGCACGACGCCACTGCGCTCTGCCACAGTGGCGCGCTCGCTGTTGTTTAGCATTATATTATTGTCGAGTGCGCGCCAGAGAGTCCCCCACGGGATATAACCAGGCATGCGAGTGCGTTGTGCGCACCCGAGTTTGCCAGCATGATTGAGTAATGATTTGAGTTTTTGTGATTTCAGTTTGAGAGCGGGTGGGCGCGCGTAAGGGTGCGTTTTTGTGCTTGGGGGTGCGTAAGACTGCGTGTGGGCGTTCTGATTGTGCGGCGAGGGCGCATGTATATATTTATACTTTAAAATATTATATTTTCCCAGATAAATTTGGCGAAATTTGCATAATCTAATATTTAGATTAATTCTCCGCGGAATGTGATATGATGATTGATGGAATATTTCGATATGGGGTTATTTATTTTGGGGAAATATATACATTTAGATAATATATATGTACGTGTATGAGGCAATGGAGCACGATTTGAGGAGATATTATGGAAATTAGTCTAGTAGCAATTTTGAGAGGTCACATTGAAAAGGTAAGATAGACAATTAGGAGTAATAATGTTAGTAGAGTTACTTATGGTAAGCAACGCGGTGTAGTCAACCGATTTCAAACGGCCTGTATAGAATAAATTGAAGAAGTTTTTATTGAATCAGTTTTAATAAAGATCGAGTTATCTAATTGAATTTAATTACACTCGTCTAAGAGAATATAGATTATATATTATAGATTATAGGGGAATTGAAAATTAAACCTTTTAGTTTAGATGTTCAACATCTTTTTGAGTAACATTTGTCAAATTAATTATGGGAATTTTAAAATTATAAAAATGTATGTACCTTTCTATTCTTATTGTCTATCAATTTTTATCTCTCAATTTTTTCTTTCGTTTTCCTTATATATTCGTACAACAGACAACTCTATAATTCCGATTTTTTAGAAATACGAGCTAAGATTTAATCTATTGTATTTCTACAAAAGAATTATAATAGAAACATACTTTATTACCTCTTCTCGAGTCTCAAAATTTAAATTAAATTTACTTCTCTAAAAATTATTTGCAAAACATATAAAAAATAAGTAGAAAATTCATGTTTCGGTTTTATCTATTTTCGAGAAAAGGCAATTTTTTGTCTATAATACCGCTGAAATATATTTTTGTACTACCACTACACAACATCACCTCTAGTCCTCATTAATCACAATTAAATTATTATATAGACGTTTTTATTACACAAATAGTTTGTTCTTTTATAACCATAAAGATAAAATACATTCATTGACATCTAATACTAAGGATAACTTGCTTCAAAGACACATATATTATTATAACCATCGAGACATTTCAAAATACAATTATACAATATTCTATTCTACACAATCTACACATTTAAATTGTTATTGAGGTGATGGCCTGAAATACAAAGCTTTCTTTCGTAAACAACTCGAAGAAATGTAATACACCGATACGAAATGTACGTGTTTACATTTTATAGTGTAAATATAGAAGAATAATTAATTATTCATCATAATGTGTAATTAATTTCTATAGGCTATACATGTACGATTGATTTCATATAAATAGATATATAATATATAATAATAGTATCTCTTTTAGATGTTTTGATCAAAAAAATATTGGTGTCACTGTCCGAAAGTCATGTGTGTAGTCTTGCAAACAGTCTCAAAAGGTAAAACCAAGCTAAAAAAAATGGTGTGATGTGGTCGCACGCGTCTCTACGTGCACACACTCCTCAGACAGTCTCGTACTTGCAGATGATCGAGAAGGTATCACCGCCCAAACGATTCGCCCACCACTTGTTCTTCACCACTGCCAACTTTAGCGTTTCACAATTGAACTCTGCATTCAGATTCGTGTGCAGTGCACGTCCCATTCCCTCGATGATCAGTAGGTCGGCATTGTTTTCACTGATGGCGGATTTGAGCTCTGCGGGATATAAAAGTTTAGTAATTATAAATATTTTTTTGCTTTAATTTATGATGAATTTTAAAATCTACCCGGTGAAATTCGTCTAAGATCCAGACACGGACCACTCTGGCCATTCCCGTAGATTACCAGCTGTTCGGTTTTCATTGCCTCTCGGATGACCTCGCACTCTTCACAGCACTGCTTAAGTACCTCTTTGAGTTCGACGCAGGTGACATCGTTGAGGGACGGTTCAGTGTTGGCGCATAACAGCACCTTGGTGCCGCGTATTAGAAGCTCCCGAGCGAACGGCAAAACGCCCAATACAATGTCAGCCCCGCTGTTGTCCACAAATATTGCGGCACACTTGTGCGGAGGACCCTGCAAATGTTTTTTTAAATACATTGAACGTTCTTTTAAAACAAATCCAAAATTCACCTTTAATCTATCCAACCAATTGTCCAGGCCGTCGATGAGCCATGGCCTCGGTTCAATTTGATTCAATGCATCGTGTAGACCAAACGTTTGATTGTTCTCCAGAATCTGTGACACTGCCTGTGCGCCCCAGTCGAATACATTTCCTACAAAAAATACTGTCATATATATCATATCTAAATTGATATATAACGTTATATAGATTTCTCACCTGCCAACAAACCCTTGAACAGCTCAATCCATTTCTCGTGATCTTCGAACTTATCGAGTTCCTTCAATCGACTGCCAAACAAAGCCACCGACACCGAGTTCTCAAGACTCTTTTGACTCCTCCACGGATCCTTGAATCCGTGCATTCGCAAAAACGATTCATTCAGCTCGAGCAACGTACGTACCGTCAGCGGATCTTTCCTGAAATGATCACATAACAATAAAAATAATACATTTTTCTATTGCATTCCTACACACCCACCTGTTATCGTTTCGTTTCAGTGCATTGATTGTATCAATATAGTGTTCCTCGAATTGTTGCGCTCGACGCTTTGCGGTTGCGTCGTCGGGCTGACTGAGCAACGCCTGTACGGCAAACTTTTTGGCCAGCTCACAGATACAGTTCAGCCAGTACTCACGCGCTTCGGCGTCCACGTTCAGGTCAATTGTGTCCGGATTATAGTTGCCCGGGTCTCGCAACAGAGAAAATAGCTCACAGTCACCCATATTGCGTTTTGCGTTTTGATTATCTCTCTAGATACGCATACAGATACACACCTATAATCCAACGGACATATACACATACACTTACTAACACGCAAACAGACACTTACTATATATTTATTTTTTTGGTTCTGCACACCCGCAAGTGCAAATTACGATCTCTAAATAAACACACTTTTGGCTTTTGTGTTATCGTGGGTTTTTTTGTGTGTTGTCTGCCAGCAGACAGCTGATAAGACTACCGCGACTCGGCACTCGACACTCGCGACTACTGAATTGTTTGTTTACAAAATCATTTTTGAGTATAAACACAAGCGGTTTATTGGTTTAGCCCTAATATGCAAAGCGGTTTGGAACTTTTCTTGTATTTTAGAGATTACGTACAGTGTTCTGCAAACGATAAGCACCACCAGAATTTTATGTTAGTAATGTGTGCAAATCTGCTTGCTCTTTCTTCATTTGTATGCAAGTGAATATTGTGTCTTGTCTAGGCTCTCGTGTGTGTTTGACGACTGTTTACGTTGACATATTTGCATGCAGCCGCTATCTGTCAAGTCTCAAGTTTGACAGATTTGCTTGTTGTTTGTTATTGTTTACGTTCGACAAAGTAGATTCGATTCGAATCTACAGACTACCGAGGTTTTAAATCGAATCGAATTGAGTGATTTTTACGCCCTTCTTTGATTATCCCTTTGTTTTATGAGAACACGGCGTAAGAAACAATTTTTATTTACATTAGTCGACTCGATCTTCAACTTACCCCCGTCAAAGGGTTTGCGTCTTTACTATTGTTTGCTTAATTATTAACTATTGTAACCTATCCTTTAAACTGTAACCACGCAACACGTTCCACAAAATCCACATACAGCCGTCACACGCTCGCAGTCATGACTTTGACAGTTCTAGGCGCAGCATCATAATAAAAAAACGCTTTCGCCCGTCCTCTTGTGTCTCGGACTCGGACCAATTTTTTCTTCTGATTCCTAAATTCCTTTTATTTTTGTTTTTGTCTGTTTTCCTTTCGGTTTGTGTGCGCGTGTGCTTGTCGCCCCGCACGCCCGTCTTGATGAGAAATTTCATTTATTTCAACATACAAGTGATTAATGCATCCCAGAACGCTGCTGCTGCACCAGTAGCCCAGCCGAACGACAATCCGGAGCCAATTGTAACACTGCACCAGACGATGTCCAAGACCATACGGAAATGTGTTGTCGGACAACGACCACCAACGTATGTTCCCAGTCGTCTCGAAGAACGCAAGGCAAAGGCACGGGTGTTAAGGTGAGCGCCCCTTCGCACAAATTTAATGGCCCCAGACGGTTTCCGTACAAAGAACACCATTTTGTTTCGTGTCACGAGCGCAGTGCTCTCGTATAGTGCATGAAGTGCTCCAGTGTGTGTGTGTGAGTGTGTGTGGGGTGTGTATGTTTATATGCATATGTGTGTGTGTGTGTGCGAGTGCACTCCGGGAGATAGGGATTAAATATTGATTGTTTTCTCTGGTTTCTTGTTAGTGTTCTCTATGTGTGTGCGTGTGCATTTCAGCGAACAGTGATGTGGGTTACGTTGTGGCAGGTCTTTTTTAATTAAGGTCATTAAACTAACAAAACCATATGTATACGTTTACAAACACATATACACGCTTTAACTATTTCTATCTCTCTTTTTGTCTATATGGTTTAGTATAAAATTGTAATTATTTTATTTATAGACAAGAACGACGACGCAAACCGGACAAACCGGACGACTTCGTTACGTACGAGGACTCGGAGAGTGAAGAGGAGACAACGCACCAGCAAAACGAGATTTTGAAAACATCCTTTAACTTTGTCGACTATGTGCGTAGTCGTGAGTATGACCTGGCCGAATCACGATCGGTTAGTGTGTCCCACGCCAGCCGGCACATTCTCACGCACGACATGTTCAAAGAGACGCCCATCTCGCTGGGCAACATAAACAAAGTGTTTTGCTCCCAGTGGCTAAGCAATCGGCAGGTGGTTTTCGGCACCAAATGCAATAAAGTATAAATCCATCGAATCCATCGCTAACGTAAAATATTAAAATGTTTGTTGTTGCTGTTTCAGTTAATGGTTTACGATGTGAACATGAGACGAGTCGATGCAATACCCACGCTGCCAAACAGTCGTAGTAACGGCCCAGAAACCCAGAACGGAATACATGCAATACAGATCAATCCAAGTCGAACGCTGCTCGCAACCGGGGCTCGTCACTCGTCGGACATTGCAATCTATCGTTTGCCCACCCTCGATCCGGTGTGCATCGGTGAGAATGCCCATCGAGACTGGGTGATGGACATGTGTTGGCTAGACGATCAGTTCATTGTGTCCGGCTCGAAGGATGCCAAAATGGCTCTGTGGCGTATCAACGATGACAGTCCGGATGACAGTGAACAGGGTGCCGAGGAGAGTTGTCCCACATACTCGCACATTTCACCGCTGGTCGTGAAAGAGTGTCGTGCAGCTCAAAAGATCCGATCGCTGTGCTTCAATCAGGAGTACAAGGAGATTGCGGTGATATCCTTGAATGGTTACATTCATTTGTTCAATGCTGAGACATTTTCACAGGTAATTTATAAAAAAATGGTTGTTTATGTGATTTATAATTTAGAGCGGTATGGTTTGGGACAACCACAATCCAGCGGGTTGAAAATACAGAAGGGTCGACTAAATTACTTATCCTGGACAGCCAATTTCTTTGAAGTTTTAGTTTTTGATCTTTTACTAGAAATAAGAAATACCAAATGGGAAAAATCTTGGTGTAATCTATAAGAATATATTCTCAAATTATTTTAATCTAACAAAAAACTATTGTCAAAATCTGAAACCTTTTAAATCCCAATCGGCACGAAATCCTGAACGTCCTAAATCCCCGACAACCAATTTTTGTTATGGTTTAAATTTAATTTGAAAAAAAATGTGAAATATCAGACGACTCAAAAATCTTGTTTGGTAAAAATCTTAAATGGCGATCTAAATCTAGTCCTAAGAACCAGATGGAAAAAATTCTGATCATCACAAACTTAAAAACGTCTTTAATCTAAAGCTGGTAACAGCTCCTCGCAGTCGGTCTCGTCTGTTTTCCCGTTAGTATCATGCACAATATTCGAAACGACGCTAGCAAAAAAGGGAGAGGCTTTCGTAAGTTCATCATGATAAATTAACTGTTTTAAAGTCAATCGCAGTCAGGGATCATGTACTGGATGGAGGGTTATCGTGTTACGAGCCTTTCATATCGTACGTAATTTAGATCTTGCAGTATTAGATTGAAAGCGTTGGCCAAAATTGTTTTTTAAGCCAGAAAGAGGATCAAGAACATAAATGTGTGAAAGTCTCTGTAATTTTGAATATGTATATTTACAGAAACTCTCTCGAAAACTGCCCAACTGCCAGGACAATGTGTGCATAGCGGCCCAACCGAACGGTCTGTACGCGGTGGGCTGTCGCTCGTACACCCTGCTGCTGGATCCGCGCACGCTGCAGGCGGTGAAAAAGATTGCGTCCCGATACAGTGGATGTGGCATTCGATCGGCTAGTTTCCAGGGAAACACACTGACCGTCGGCACCGGCTTGGGTATGCTAATGTTCTACGATGTACGGGCCGGCAAGTATTTGGAGAGCTGCATTAATTCCTCGCGAACAGTTGTGCTGAAAGCGAGCAAGGGCTATGTGGTAAGTGTTCTCCGGCGAATTGTCTAGACTTGCTGATTAATCTCTTCGTTTGAATTACAGTTCCCCGAAGAGGACGGCATGGACGGGTTCCAGCAGATAAAGTACGTTCCAGCAATTTACACGCACTGCTACGACCACAGCGGTACAAGACTGTTCGCCGCCGGTGGTCCATTGCCAGCAAATCTATGCGGAAACTATGCGGGCATCTGGCAGTAGACTCGTTCTGTGATCTTTTGACGAATAAGCGATACGCGGTACACATAACGCACTCGGTGACGATGTAGAATCGAATCGTCTGTGCGTACGTGTGTGTGTGTATGTGTTCTGTGTGTGTGCATTCTTGTTTGGATATACTAACTAACTTTAGTAAACAGATCAAACTTAATTGCAATATACGACGATGTCGACGTCACGCAGTTAGTTTGTGTTTTGTAGATCTCAAATAAAAACTAAGGATAAATCGAGCGCTCCTCCAGCGCGGCAACGCGGTCGCTTGCAGTGAAACTGTAAACGGGACTGGATAAAATTGTTCGTGCAGGCTCAGCGGATTCAACATCAATCTTCTAAAAGCAACGCGGGTCCCGTCAGTGAGACGTTACGTAGCGGAAAAAATATAAGCAATATAAATATAGTTTCTAGTAATTAAAGTACGTAATAATCATGTATGCAAAATTATATGCCAGTGGGAATCCCATGATGGGTGACGATTTAATAGAGATAATTTAAAAAAAAATATTTTATGTCAGTGGCATATTGCATCTCGACGCATCTAATTAAAACTAGAAATAATCACAATTGTTGCAATAATACTACGATAAAATAAAAATAAATGTATACATATTTGCAAAATCTTAACATTTACAATTCTGTGGACAGTTTGAATTATATACCATTATATAGCATTAAAATAACCGATAAATTGAAACTCTCATTAGATCTAGCGTTCGTAATATCTTTTGCGATAAAAATATAAACGGAATTAGTATACATCTTTTTATATTCATATTTATAAGAAATCGAGTACATATAAATAATATAATAATAATATTTAATCAATTTATGTCCTACAAAACATAAAAAAAACAACATATAAAAACTATAAAAATATATATTTTATATTCATATTTATTATTAGAGCCTCGCGATACGTCTGCATGCGCTTTGTGCGAAGAATTCTAACGGAGGTTATTGTATGATAATGTAAAAGATCTCTGTGCGAATTCTCTGCTGTGCAAATTATTAATTAAATAGTGTCAATCGGTTTTCATTAGGCCAATCTTTTTTGTACGGATTTGTTAACATTGTACCGAAAATATATAAGTAAAACAGTTTAGTAAACATATAATGTGGATTGTTTTTTAGTAAAAATATTTTACAGAAATTTGGTCTGTATCGCAAGATGTGTGACCCTAGTGACCGATTCACTCTTCCAGTTAGACGTTGACCCTTAATTTGATGTTGGTGGGTGCATATAACATTTTATAAATCAATGTATTTTTTTTTAATTTCAGCCTCGATCTTCTTTTTTGTCTTTTAGTTTTGCTTACCTGGCTTTCTAGCGTTATTTTTAAAATCTGCTCAAAATCCCAAATTCCCAAAATTATAAAATCACGCATTTAAAAATAAATCATCATTACATTTTACCCTTTCCTTCAAATAAGGCTTTCGGGATTGTTGAATTGTTTGTGGGGAAACCTCATATTTGGACAAAAGAGAGAAAATTATTGATTGCAGTTGGATCTTTAATAAAATGTTTGCATCTACATTTTGCTCTTTCTGTCCCCCAAAAGAGTATTGGGAAAATTAATTTTTGGGTGATTTGAATGTATTTTGTAGTTGGACAAATTATCGAAAAGTAGCGATATTTAACAGGGGTAAATTTTTGTTTTTCTGGTTAGTCATGGTTTTCAGTTCAAAAATATCTTTTTGAGGGAGGGAGTGTTATAAAGTTTATATATGAAACTTTTTTGTATGAAGAAAAAAAATCAAATGAATAATAAAAATTAAAAAACACCCATTTCCCCATTCGGATAAGTGGAAATGGGTAAAAAGTAATTTTAATGCGTTTTTTGTCTTTTGGGATTTTACATTAGGATTTTTAAAAAAGTGAAAGAGTCTTTTAAATCATTTTGGCATAAAAAAAACATATTTACGAGCCTCCTACTGATTATATATTAAATGGTATAAAAATATGACGTTTTTCTAGCATATCTCTTCCCCCCGTATTCTGTGAAAATTTAACCATAATTATATCTACTATTTTGACAGTTGTTTGTATAGAAACTGTCAAATTTGTCGATAAAATAGTAGATATAAATATCGTTAAAGGTTCGATTGATTTTTCTATTTTCAACAAATCTTTGATATACTTTTGATATTTTGTCTTGGAAGGGTCCCCTCTTGAAAAGAAAAGTGAGTGGAAAGTTATCTGTTCTTAAATCTTAAACTACTCTTTCCCCAATCATTATTTTTAATGAGTACATAGACTCAAAATATTAATCCTTTTTCATTTGAAGATAAATCTTACTCGATGCCTGTGCCGCCAGACTTGAATGAATGAAAGTTTGTTGTAATAGCATGCCTTAAGCATAACCATCCGCATCCCATACTCATCAGCATCGAACCAAAATTCAACATAACCTATAATATAAAAAAAAAACAAAACCTTCTTTTTTTAGAACACATTTTGTGTATTTTATGTATTTTATTGTATATACGTGTATTATAATATGTAGGTATACAATAAAATTTACATTTTATTTAATAATAATTATTTCATTTTAATTAATTATTTCTTATTTTTCAAATCCTCATCTTTGTGTTAAATGTGTTGGTGTGTATGTGTTTGTGTATATATAAATGTCTGGTAGCCCGTAGCCGTTCGTATATGTGATGTTGTTGTTTTTTTATGCATGTGTATTTCTGTGGCTCATGCCCTTATGTTGCGTAATAATAGCTTTTTGTATAGTATATATATATAGTTCATAATATGTAGGCTGTATAAAATTATATGTGTTGTGTTTGTATATATTTTTTTATTATTATATATTTATAAGAATAATTTTTAATTTTTATCATATTTATATATATTTTTTAGATGTGTGTAATTCTTATAAGTAGTGTATAAAGTATATAAACCATTGAGTACATACAATTCGGATAGCATATATAGTATATGATGTGGATGTGGATTATAATTTAAAATAATTTCAAAATATTTATATTAGTTCGTTAACACAGGGTTAACAAATACGGTATACGGTATCTGAATATATTATATATTGTAGATATATATTTATATATATATACGTATAAATAGATGCAGTTAGGAAGCACTTAACGACTACAAAGTGTTTAAATAATAAGTAGATTATATTATCTAGATAAACAGTTCTTTTGTGGTGTTGTATTTAAATTGTAATAATAATTTAAATTGTAATATATTGTATCTACAAAAAAAAACAATTGTAATTCAATACTAAAGATAAATTATAAATTACAAGTCATGTGTGTAAGTCGATTCTCAACGACATATAAAACTTTAAAGTTGTAAGTTAAAAAAACAACAATAAATGTGATTGTTTATAATTTCGACTAGAACGGCATGTTTTCTTTTAATGTTAGATTATGGGTATTGATTTTATTTAATGAAATGTGTACGTTATTTTTATTTATGTCGGTTCGTTTTTGTTGGTTGTCTGCGAAATTGAAATAAGCAGTTTTTTTTTGAGATGTGGAGAAATCAATTGCTTTCAACTATTAAAAACAGTAAGATACAAGTAGGTAAATAAATATTAAAAAAAATAGTATTTAGTATATTGAATTGATATTTATACAACCATCGTACGACAAAAGCAAATATAATGTTCAGTTTTAAAAAGAAAAACATTTTTTTAGATTTCCGTTCAACAGAAATTTAAATTGAACACATATTAAAAAAAACACGCACTATAAAGAGTTTAAAAAATAATAATATTATTACACATTCACCAAACAAAATTTCAAACCAACAACGCGACACCAACAGTAAAAACAAAAACGTACATTGATGTAAAACACCTGGGGTAGGCGGAGGAACACATAACATAAAATTACTTATCTTATTCATAATATACAATGATAATCCACTTAGAAATAGATTATACTTAATAATAAATATTAAAATTGAAATGCTCAAATGTTGTATAAATGTGATGCAATAGATAAAACAATCATAATATAATAATAATATTATGTAATTTGATTGAGCATAATGTTGTAAATGTAAAAAGTGATGCGTGATTTATAGGGGCTGTGGGAGGGGAGAATTAACTATAGAATACAGTAACGGTTTAAGTGAAGTTCGATGTCCAGGCATTTTTCTTTTTTTTTGATAGACTCAATATACAAGAGAGCACGCAGTCGATCACGCACCTAAACACACATAAAAACATAGACAAGACACAGTGACGATTTTAGGATAGAATGATTTTTTAGACAAACCGTCATTCGTTCGTTAGTACGTGTGTTTGGATGCACCAACTACAACCCCGCGAATCTTAGTAGAACAAATACACAGAATATATAAGGGGTTGGACAGTACCTGACGATGCTCTCTATCCATCTATACGAAACTGTACTGATTATCAACGGCACGCCCGGTATCATTATCAACGGCGGCTGCTGTGCTGTTTGTGTTATTGTTGCTGTGATTACTGTTGTTGTTGTGCATGTGCAAGGACGTCGACTGGGTCATCGTTTGCTGGTGATACATCGGTGGCAGTACGAGATCGCAAGATTTGATGCGAACGCTTCCGTTCATCGTGATCACTGGCACGGCCTGCAAATGGAACAATAAAAAAATGCGGCGTTTTAGCAGAATAATTTTGTAGAAAAACAGGATTTTCAATAGAATAATGTGAGATGCATAAAGAAAGAGAGAAAAACTTTACAGTATGATATATATACGAGTCATTCAACCAGTTGTGGTCGTTGTCTTCGGAATTCTAGACAATAACGATACAGTGTTTGTGTATGTGTTTGTGCGTGCTTAGTATACATTCATATTAAACAATTCAAACTTTTTTGCGAACAAAGATGCAATTTTAAAACGAAATCATCTAAATCTATAGCCAATCATGTAAAACGGTTGCATATCATTCAACTGGATGCTCACACATTCACACTCATACACATACACACACACCTACATAAGAATATATTGAATGTCAGGGTCTTCAAACAAGGCCAACTCTCTAACATCAAACATCTACCACAAAAACGTGTAAAACCGAAAAAATATGAAAATGATAAAATAAAAAGCTTGCAAGCACCACTGACACTGATCTGACGGCAAACTGGAAATGAAAGCCTCCTAATCTGAGGCTATCTCACATGTCTGGGCGACTGGGTCGATGCTGTGGCCGCCGCCGCCGCCACCACTGCCGCTGCCGTGGCCTGGTGCACAATGTACTCGGTAAGCGTGACGTCTGCGGTACCGCCTGACTCCAGCGGTATCGGATTCTGACCAAAGTGCTCCAGCATCTCGGTGATCGATGGAAACCACAAGTGCTGCACACGACACTGACCCATATCGTTTAGCGTCATTCGCAGATGCTTTGCTTTGCCCTGGAAATTGAAGGTGAGCACAAATTCGCCCTTGCGTGTCTCGCTCTGGCGCACCAAGAACACACCGTGCCCGCTGAGGCCACCGTGCAGTACGAGATTTGCGGCATCCGATCGGGGCAGCGTACCGTGGAACCAGGGATATTCGCGCATCATGGCCGTGAGGTCAGTGTCGGTCTCGTGCACTGGCTCCAGGTCACCTTCGGTTAGTTCAAAGTTGCTGGACGTAGAGACGCGCTCGCCGGCACGACGTGGTGGGATCTCTGGCGCTGGACTTGACGTTGCTGCAGCATCAGCGGCCGCAGCGGCTGCTGACGAGCCAATAGCATTTGTGTTGGTCTGGCTGGTCATGCCTCCGGTACCGCTGCAGTGGTTCGAAGTTTCGGCGGTGATCGGATTTGAGGTGGGCGTGCCACGCATACAGTAACGTATTGTGGCTAACCAGCTACGCATGTCGTCGGTGTCCAGGGCTTCGATTACGTATTCCATGTTATTGTCGGCTTTCAGCACGAACGTGTTCTCGTGATCGGGCATCTCGAGGGCAGTCGTTTCACGAGCCTCCGAGATTAGAAAGCAAAAGACACCGCTGCGTGGCTGCAAGAATGCAAAACAGGAATTAATTAATATACAATTATAATAAAAAAATAATTGGACTACCTTTTGAGACTTGGGCGGTGAGTAGAACTCCAGCATGTACCCACCGACGGTTTTCACGAGTGCCAAACGACACTTCTCCCATTTCTGTGGTGCACCGGGCTGGTCAAGACTCTCGGGCGTCAAATAATGTACATTGCCCTCTTTGCGACACTCCACAACGATATTCGATAGTTTAATCTTATTCTGACGTCCGCCCGAAGCGGACGACGATAGCTCTACCTCGTCCGAGTTCTGTTTGTGAAATAGTGCCTGAAACAACAACAAACTCTATACAATTTACAACGTAATTTCACTGTGTGTTTTTGGCGGCCGGGTGCCAATCAGTGCTGGTGCACGGAGTACAGTACCTTGCCACGACGGAGACCCTTGAATGACAGGCGCCGGAAAAATGGTTTGTGCGAAGACGTCTTTGGCGTTTCGATTTCCTCGGGATAATCGCTCTCCTCGAGCACGGTGGCCGTGCCGTTGCCCGTCTGCGAAAAAAGCAAAAGTATACAGTAAATTAGTTATAATCTTTTTTTTAAAATGGGGCTTTTTGCATTATTGATTTTTTTTAAATAATCAAGGTGTTTTTGTTCTTAAAATAATGGGAAATCAATCCTGAGAAATTTATTTTGGTCGAAAGGAGAAAAAGTGGAATCGGTCTGTTTTAAAAAACCCTATCTCCTTTATTGGAAAACAAAAACTTTTTTTAATGGAAGGTCGAATCATCTCCAAAGTATCTTCACTTCAAAAAATTGACATAACATCCATGGAAGTCAATCAGGGAAACAAATAATGGTCAAAAGGCCTATCAGCAGACAGAAAGTTGAAAAACTGTTTTTTTCGCATTTACAAATCTTGTATTAATCTAAAAGAAACGAAATTCAAGCATTGATGATAATGATTTTTGCAAGTCCCTTTTCAAAATTTTGACCAAGATTTCTCAAAAATCTATGAGAAAAACTCTGTATATATAAAAATATGTTATTGATAAATGGATTTGTTTTTTGAAACTAACAACGATTAACAAATTATATTAAGCTAAAGATTTACAAAACCCGGTACATTTAATTTAATACCTTTAGTACCTTCCAAAACACTTTGGATACATTTCTAAAGAAATATCTATATGATAAAACTCCAAAGATATTTTTCCAAATTGAGAACTGTTTGCGTTCGGCTTTTTTTCAGAGACGTATATTCCAAAAATCAATATATTTTTTAACATTTGATAATATTTAAAAATTATATCCACCCTCAAGCCTTTTTGGGAGACTGTGGAGTATAAAATGTAATTATAAAGTTATTTAAAAAAAATAAGTGATACCTAAAAAAGTGAAACGTTTATTTTTACTTGAACATTTATTTCTTATTAATTATCTATTATAAATTCAAGTATTTATTGAGTAATTTGGTATTTGTCTATAAAAGATATAGTTAAATATAGAATTTTAGAGGCTTAAAATGAACAAATAATATTTCTTTAAATAGGATTCATTCGTAGGTCGTAATTATCCTTTTTACTTATTAACACAAATCTGATTTGATTTGCATGTTGCTGTACAGTGGGTTAAGGCAAAAGAAAAAAACCGAGGTGTGGGTGGTGGCTTGATTTATTAGAGTACGCACAATAAATTGGCCATCACAGGAACAACGAGACTCGTTAGAGTAAGTCATGATGACGCAAAAAGCACGTCGCCCAGACGGAAATAAACATTAAATCTTAAATGAAGTATACAAATCGCGCATGTGCATAGTTAAACAACACAATAACAACCCAATTCGTGTCCCAATACCAATGCAAATAAATTCGCATAGACTTGTTTTGCACCTACACATATATAGACGCCAGCACATGCCATAAGCCATATCACGAGTGAATTCGGAGAGTATATAAACACAAACAACACACAAACACACATACATATTATAATATTTTAATATAATCAGCTGTTTTTTCGGCGTGTGTGTGTCTGTTTTTTTGCCGTAAAATGTGCGCGTGTGCGTCGTTTGTGTTGTTCTCGAAATTGTAAACAACACACGGACGCGATCGGAACGTGTGTTGTGCTTATTTGTATATGTGTCTCTGTGTGTGTGTGTAAACGGCGCATTAATGTTTCAATATATATGTGTAGTATATTCGCAAAATGGATGAGTATTTAAATAGAGAATTTATTGTGGAGCAGAAGACATGACACAAACATAATGGGGACATTGAGTGTTACATAAGAAAATAGGCTGCCTTCTTTTGACTTGATTATACAATTATGTATAAATTAGACAAAATATTGTTTCAATGTATGTGTTTGTAAAGAGATTATTTATTTAAGTTACTTATGTTGCATACGAATCATTTAATTATATATATATA
>JAAAKO020007037.1:0-19281 GCA_010015015.2 Bolitophila cinerea | reverse complement strand
CTAAGGAGGCCCTTGACTGGAACCCGCAGGGCCGAAGGCGGAGAGGACGACCGAAGGACACCTGGAAGAGGTCCCTGAAGAGAGATCTTGTTGCCACCTGGCTGCAAGTCAAGACGCTCGCTCCAAACTGGGTCCGCTGGAGAGGGGTTCGTGGACGCGCTATGTGCCACATTGGCATAAGCGTCGTAAGTAAGTAAGTAAGTAATTATTTGACTTTTTTTAAGGTATTTTAAATGTTATACAAAATTTAGTTTTTCAAAATTTTAATTGGCGCTGTGCATTATTCTCATGAGATCTTTAACGCCACGAAAAAAATTGTGGCGATAAGTCACAACTGGCTTGTACAAGATTTGTGTTCCGATTGTGAAGATTTGTGTTCCGATTGTGAAAATTTGATAACTTGGGAAATAAACGTAATGTAATTAATTCTTGGGCTTTCTTTAAAAAAACTATTTCTGTCTACAATCCTGCATTTTAATTAAAAATAAAATATATATTTGTATAATAAGCTAAAAGTTTCTGTTTCAAGGCGTACTGCTAATTTTATCATTCCTAGTCATTCAGTACATCAAATGCATGTGTTCTTCTTTGTTCATGGCATGGCATGCTGGAACGATTTACCAACTGAGTTTAAACGTACCTATTTTATTTTCATTTTATCATTATTGTATGTTTGTATATATTATATTGTTTTTATAAATTAAGTTAGAACCTAGTTAAAACAGTTATATTACCCAGCCTGTGCTGAACTGTATTGTCGATTACTGTTTTATAAGTCCTCTATGCCTTTTGTGCAGCAATAAATGAAAAATAAATAAATTACCAAAAATTGACTCTCAGAGTACTCCTGTAGATCCTAAAAAAAATCTTACAAGAGGAGAACCCCCAAAGATACCACTTCACCTCAAGACAGAGAAGCGAAGAAGAGACAAGGTCCTTCTCGGAGCTTTACAGCAGTTGTGGCAGGAGAGTGTAGAGTCGCCATTGTTAACATGGAGGACCCGGAACGGAAAACGAGCCAAGCTTATTATTGAAGCTATAGACATGGCGATCGATAGCGACTCTGGTTTTATCCCGAAGTTCCACAGCACGTCTCACACAAATTGTGTCCACAAGGAATCGGCAGTGGACACTCAGTCCAAGCTATGGCTTGTGGAAGCCGCTTAGAAGTTCTAGGTCTCGAAAGCGAAACTGTCTATGATTGGAATGGATGAAGTTCCGGTGTCCAGAACAGACATATACCACAACAACAAGACGTCACAGATGACAGGGTCCAGCTGAGGTTGGAAAAAATGAACCCTGGTGTCTTGGCCACAAAGTGGATCCTTAAAAGGAAGGAGGATCAAAAAGGTGGCTTTGTGATGATATATGCGGGGAGTCGTCCTCAGGTCCCTTGATAAAGCGAGTTAACTAACTCCACGACAAAGGTTTCTGCCAATCTCGTCAAATTAAAAGCCAGACCAGCAACCAACGAGAAGATGGAGGTTGATAAATAGTTAGTTCATCCATTGTCACATAACGCCACACATTTTATTCGGATTGCGCTTAAAATGGCCAAAGATCTCCGAATACTCGACACGATTTCGTTTTTGGCTGGTGCCAACTAACGAGGCACATATTTTATCATCCCAATCGATTATAGTTGATTTTCCTAGGGACAGATGGGCCTAGGGACAGAAAGCCACTGTTTTGCTTTGACGGAATTTTTCCCGCCAAAAAGCAGTGTTTTATTAGCACACGAAATTTGTTTTATCATCATAAACCAAAACACAAATGTTGTTCCATTCTGACGTCTATATAACTTGAGCACACGTTGTGACACAAATCGTTTGAAGGATGGAACTTTTGAAAATAAAATCAATCGTTATCAATATTAACTATAAATATATGTTTACCAACATATGTATTCTATTCGAATTGATTTCGAGGTACCATATTAAGTTAAGGACCGACGTGACGGTTCTCTCCAAACTGGTAAGTCAGGGGTTGGTATACACAATGCCAGCCTCCGTATCCCTTGGGGGATCAGTTTAGGTCTTTCAGACAGAAGTGTATGCAATCCACGTCTGCTGCCTTGAAATCCAGAAATTAGGCGAGCTTTACGGGACTATCCTCAACCTCATTTGCTCTGGCAGCCAAGCATCTTTGAGGGCGTTAGGTGCATTTAGATTTACTTCGGGATTAGTACTTGACTGCTGGAAAAAGTTTCAGGGGCTATCACGCCGGTTTTCTGTAAGATTCATATGGGTCCCTCTTCATTCACAGCGATTTCAGGTAATGAGCAAGCAGATTTTCTGGATAAGAGCGGTAGTGAATCTTTGACAGGACCGGAACTCGCCGTCGGAATCTCGATCTCATTAAGAAAGTCCTGGGTTAGAGATCTGATGAAAAACGGTAATCTATCACATTACTCCTCCAAGACTGCGATATATCGAAGCTATTATTATTAGAGGCCCAGTGAGACCTCGGCTTCAGTTTGCGGAATCTGAACAGGATACTGTAAACTAAATAAGCGCCTGTATAGGTTGGGATTATCCGAAAGTATGTGTGGAGAAATTGAATCTTCGGATCATTTTCTCGTCGAAGACATCTAAGATGGAGAGTTTTTCATTCCCACTAGATACCCTGTGATGAAGTCCACCGCTTCCCTCTTGGGAAGATCACTGAGTTCACTATGAAATCTGGTAGAAACAGGTTATAGTACAATGGGCCCACCTATTCTGGAATAGTATCAGTGAGACATCCCCTTATCATCATCATCATCACTATATAGATTTCGAGAAGCGTGGGTTTCGAGAACTATAAAATTACGATGTGCAAGCTGCAGTCTAAATTAGTTAATATTGATATCATTCAAAGTTTTTTTAAATTTGTTTTCGATTTTTTATGGCTGATAAAATTTAGTTATTATAGATTTTTTAATTTGAATTAATCTTATTGCCTCCTCGGATACAACTCTATGACAACCCCACCACTAGTCGTTATCAAGTATATTAGATTACGTCGCTCGGCCCTCTTCGTTTTAGGGAGAGTGGGTTGCATTTTAAAATCTTACCTTTACAGTGTGATCTTCCAAAAAGTCAAGATAAATATAAAATCCTCACAGTTTTTCCACTGATTTTCTACACCTTGAGGTTTGGACTCGAGAGGATTCCACTATCCACTCACCCAATTTGATACCCACTACCCATTTAGCTTTTTACCCCTAAACTGAAATTTGTCTGAAATTATATTGATTATTTGATATTGAGAAAAGTGTTATGTAGTCATTTTTGAAATTCTAAAAAAAGCTTGGAAAATTATTAAACCATAAAAAACAGTTAACAATATTGTAAATTGAATCCCACTCTGTTTTTCTTCTTTTTTTTTAAATAAAATTTTTTATTGCCTCAAAAAAAAAACAATTTTAACTCACTAAAAAATAGTTACAGAATTGATAGAACTCGCTTTAATTACAAAATCGGCCTTGATGAACCCCTCACTCGAAAGGGGAAATTTCCCAGGGCTACAATTAAATTTTACCATTAAATAATTAATTAAAATTAACAACAATGATGATCGATTGTTTTATAAAATTCATACTTTACCATTTTATACCATTTTTTATAAAAATAGGCAACCTACCTTAAAAAAATAAACAAATCTATCTAAAATCGCATTATATGAAGTCTTAATACGATATTTCAAAACCATCTCCCTTACTACTCCGTATTAAGTAAACAAATAAATCCAAAAATGTACATTCAATTATTACGTTTATTTACTTGTCTGCACATTGGTAAACTCTAAGTTTTCTTTTGTATAACTCGTGCATCTCGTAAGTCATGCACTTTGTTTGGTATTATTTACCTACCTCTACATGCATATCTAACATATTACGTATATAATATGTTATAATTTATAAACATACATTATACGTGTTGTAAATACGAATTCACCTGATAGTAGGTGTACTGCTGCAATTAGCAATGTCGATAATAATAAGTAAACTTTGAACAATTCGTTTAAACGGTTTTTTGTTCGTTAAAATTAAAAAAATAATAATGCGTATGCACAATGTGCGCTCATCATGGACTTGCAGTCTATGAGACCTTACAAGTGTGTTTTTGGGTAGATATTGAATTGATGGCAAAAGTAGAGTATATGTATAGCTAAAGTACAGCAGACCTCCTGCCAATCAATTTAAAGTAGTTTAAAGTCTAATATTAAAAAGTTCAAATATTTTTTGGGCAGTGTGTTTTTAGGAGGGATAATTTCAAAGACAATATAAGTTTTAGAGAAAAACCCCACCTCATTTTTAAGTTATTACCTGAGCTTTTACTTCTTATAATTCTCCGGCAAATAATATTCTGGGTTTTGCTATTGTTTTACAAAGTACCCCCAAAAATTAAAATAAATAGCAATTTTGAACTTTAAAAACCTTGATATTTTTCGGAAATTATAATTATGCATTTTGCAATCAGGAATAGATCCCCTTGAAGGGTGGTAGGGCTAACATCAGCCCCTGTGAGTCTGTTAGTTATATATACTGTATATATTTCACTTAATATAAGTGTATGTCATGATTTAAGATACACTTTTCAGCTACAAGTATTATGAAAAGTTAATAACAAAATTAATGTCTACCTCAAATGAGTCCCCATGGAACGAGTACTTCAGCTTCTTTCCAAGTCGTCCCAGAGGATTGAGTCCGTCTAAAAATAGTAAATTGAAATTTAAATCTTTACATTTAAATAATGTTTATAAAATAGATAGACCAATATAATGGAAAGCTTTGAAACCCATATGAAGTAGTGGCCCTACTTCCTTTTAAGGAGGATCCTTCAACCCCCAAAACCGTTAAAAATGGTAATCGCAGAAGAAAGGTTTAAATTTTAAAAAATATCATCTTTAAAACATGAATTTTGATGGAAATGTGGTATAGAAGGGACACCCCCAAACACTAAAAAACACATTTTATGTTTGGGGAATGAACCCTTAAGGATAGGAGGGTTCGAAAGATTTGTAAACATTTTTTTTATATTTCGGAGCGTTCCGTGATTCAGAATAAGTTTGTTTGGTATCAAATTAAAGGCTTTTAAAAATCTACAATTAAAAAAAATAAACATATCAAACCCCCTTTTCAGGAGATATTAAAAAAGGCATATTTTATACAATTTGATAGAGTTAAAACACGCTCATATCCACTCAAAATAACTGTAATAAAGATCATTTTTTACTTTAACCTATCTCAAATAAAAGATAACAAGTTTTAACGGTTGTGTATTATAGGATGCCCATTTTAAGGGAGGTTGAGGGCCACTACCCTATAAGGGTTAAATCACATTCAATACTTCTGCCAATTTTAAAGGAACTCTTACTTCAATATACGTTGTTTTCGATTGTTTCCTGTGTGCCTAGGAAAATGTTTCGTAAAAAGCACACACGTAACCTAGAAAACACATAACACATAAGACCGTAACGGAATGTAATAAGATCGGCAGCACGGAATTTAGGAGACATTTTCGCACAGAAACACTTCAACCCGAACAAAAATTGAAATCTCGCAATTTTTTGGCGCAAAATAAATTAAACATAATTTACAGTGTACATGTCCGATCTGTTACTTTGACAGTTGAAATGAGTGCGTTTAATACTATACATACAGTCACGAGCATCAATTTAGTTACAAATAACTATTCAAAAATATGAAATTAATATAGTTTTTTTTTCAGTCATAATTTTGATCCTGATTTCACACCACACCAACACTGCTAGGATGAATCCTGTTTTTTTATCATTTCATCAAATTCAAATTTCATTAATTCTCCACAATGTGTTGTCGACGCCCGGCACTTTGCTGTTCTTCAATGTTCTCATGGCAAAGCTGCAGGTCTCCTCGTAAGTAGGGGGTGGAATTGACAGATTATCTGTACTAACATAAGAAAATCTACTTGTTAGTGCGTCCTGCGTTGCAGCGTTCAGAAGGTGTTCGAATTAGATAGCCGGATGATTGACCTTTGTTTGTTAGTGCGTCCTGCATTGCAGCGTTCAGAAAGTGTTTGAAATATAGTCAGCCAAATAATTGACGACGTCCTTCCTTGGAGCACCATACGAGTCCGACTACTTTAGATTGTTATTCACGGCTGGTATTCTCATCGAGCAGCATTAACCCCTTGAAATAACTTTCTGTCTCATTGAGGTTATGTTTTTCTTGGAGATCATCTGCTGGCGCATAAATGAATCGTGAAATCGTGATCGAGCGATATTAACGTGAAGTATGCTTCGACTGACAATGAGTTCTTCCAGAATAAATACTGGCGATTTGTGATTGGCCTTGTGAAAAAAGCTACCAAAGCCTTTTCAAACACAACACCTTCTAAAAACTCGAGAGATCGCTTTAGTTTATTTGATACACATCATTTTATTGTTGAAATATAAATAAAAATGCTCTTCAAGCTCATAATTAAATAAATTACATTTTTATTCTAGTTAAAATCTAATGGTAAGCCTCGCGTTTATTCAGCATTCAATCACCAAAACTAATAATCACTAAAGTTTAGTACATCTCCCAAATAAAAAATTATGTTAGGTTAATTATAAATAAAATATAATAGTAAATTGTAAATAAAAAATGTGTCTGTGTAGATTTATACACAAAAAAGTTGTAACATTTTTAAACCGTATGTCTATGTTTGAGACAACGCGAAATACTTGTAATTTTTCTAGTTTTTTCTTTACTAAATGCAGTCTTCATAGAATACCATATTATTCATTTAAAAATGCAACGATTATATCGACAATCCGTTCTGGTGTGTTCAGGTGCAGATGATGCGTGCCAGGAACCTCTTTGTACGTTACACTCTTAGAACTAGTACGCATCGCTTCAATCACCTGCATGTAAACGTCCTCATTGTCAAATTTCATACCTGGCACAGCCCGTATGTTCAGCACGGGTGCCACAATCCGTTGAGCATAGCTTAACACTTGTTCCTTTGCAAACATTGCCAACAGAGAAACCTTGAGTCGCAGGTCACGCGAAAACTGATACTTGTTTGTACCACTGTTATCCGGTGGTGCCAGTGTCATGCCTCTTCTCATCATTACTTTTGCCGACTCCCGGTCTATGGAACCAGCGTGTGCAGCAAACACAATGTCTACCATTTCATCGTATTCATAACATGGCATCTTGTCGGACGATAATGTCTCGTACTTAAGAGCCTTGTCAATTGCGTCCCCGGTCGCAGCAGCTGTTTTGTGATGGTCTCGCACCGTTGGACCGGCAATGTCAATGCTGATCAGTTTCTCGACGTCATCCGGGAAACATGCTGTGTACATAAAGCTCAGCGCTCCGCCAAGCGAATGGCCCATCAGTGTTACTTGCGACCACTTGAAATGCTTAACAATTCTTCGGATTAGAGCAATGCCATCCCAGAAGAGGTAGTACTGTACTCCGGCGGGGTAGTGTGTGGACTTGCCGTGTCCGGGCAGATCGATACAGAAGACGGCCGTGTCCTTGGGCAGTAGCGGACACAGCCGATCAAAAGTGCCGGCATTGTCTTGCCAACCGTGTACTGCGAGTATTGGCTGTTTAGACCGAGGACCCCACCATTTTCCTGCAAATGAAACGAATAAATATATGTAGACCTTACAAGTGTGATTTTGTAATAATATTTTTTGGACACAGGAAATTCAATTTTCAATACAATTTACTTAGCCGTAATAATTCTGACCTTGTAATTTTTTAGAGATTTATCTTGCTAAAATTATATAATAATAATCGTGAACTTTGAGACATCAAATTATAGTATGTTAATAATAAATAGCGTTAGTTATAATTTAAGTTATCAAATAAAATCACAGTAGTATGAAAAATGAATGACGTAATGGTGTATACCTGCAATAACTCCCCATGGAACAGATACTTCAACTTCTTCCCAAGACGTCTCCGGAAGCCCGTGTCCGTCTAAAAAAACAGGAAATTAAAATTTAAACATTCGCACTTTAAATAATTTATACACGATCGATAGCCATCACACACATAATACTAATGTAAACAGTCCATCCACTTATCTAACATAAATTATGTGTTTTAAAGCAATCTATCTAAGTCTTACTTGTATGTACACTGTTTTCGATTGTAGCTTCCATGTTGGCAACTTAGTTTTAGGTATATGATTCCACGTGAAACTAGCTCTTGAATCAGCAGAGAAAAAAGGTCACACACTTCTTTAGTACGTCAGCACTGATTATATTTGATGACACTCTGCCGCTAGAGATATAGAAGCACGAGCGGAGAGAGTGATACACTAAACACTACAGTACAATTCTATCAAACTATAACTGAGGGTCAGAAGAGAACACTATGTCGGTGTCAGAATTAATTACTAAATAGTAGATGCTAGACAAACCGACAAACCGAACAGAATTTATGCTGCTGCCGTTGGAGCTGTTTGATGATTGAAGATAAGATATGCTTTCAGCTAGCATAAAAGTCGGACGACCAGCAAAACGAGATGTCAAAAATTCAATGTCATCGTGTGTGTTTGTTATTTTACATTTCTATGGGGCATGCTCGATTCTAATTGGAATTCTGTTTTTTTTGTTGCTATAATGACGTCACCGCGCAATTGACAGGTATGTAAAGTGAAGTGAGTGCGTTTAATGCTGTGTAGATGAATACACTTTAAATACGAATAAAAATTAGAAAACAAGTTGTTTATTAGAATAGATTGATGATAAAATTAAAAATAAAAACCATGTAAGGAAATTATGAAATAGTGATTGATGTTACTTTTTGAGATGACTCAAAAACTTGCGACACGCCTGCAAACTGTGCCGGTTCAAGTAGTTCTGTTGGCTAAACGATTTCGTACATTGTGGACACTGGTACTTCCAGGCATGGTGTTTCTTGGTGCGTTGGTGGGCTCTTAGGTTTGATCTGAAAACAACGAATAGAAATTGAATTATATTAATGTACAAATATCACATAATCAAAGCAACCTGTCGGCAAACTGCTTCGAACACTTTTCGTCGGGACACTTGAAAGGTTTCTCGCCTGTGTGCAAGCGCACATGTCCACGAAGCACCCACGGTCGATCAAAGTTTTTTTTGCAATATTCACAGGAGTAAACTTGTTTTGGAATGTGTGACACAGCTGAGGAGGACGACGCCGACAGGTCAATGTCAATATTAAGTGCGTCCTCGTCAAACAGAGAGCTGTAGTACTCGGCTAAACTTGCGATTGGCTTGCATTTCAGCGAATTGTTCTCTTCAACTTCTGGGGGATCATCATAATCTGTAAATGGTATTTAATTATAGAATTATTAATAATCTAATATATACAGATTTAAAAAAACTACCTTTATCCCTAGCATCGTCAGCTTTAAATTTAAGCAACGACTTTTTCAGGGGCACATTTTTTCGTATTTTAGGCTTTTTAGCACGGAGCGGTTTTATGTCCTCAATTTCAAATGACTCACTTTCTTCTGCGTCTGATGCATCGTCTTCGGTTGGCTGTTCTCTTGTGTAAGGTACTTTGAGTGTTTGTTCTTCTTCTACTTTGTCATCTTCCTCCTCGTCGTCTTGATCCTCGACGTCATCGTAGACGCGTTTCAGCAACTGTGTTCCGTAGATATTCTCAAAACTGTATCGTGTCGTTATTGCGATACGATCGGAAAAATATCTTAAACAATAGAATAAATAATATATGTTAAAATTATTTTATCTAAATTATTCTTTGAACACGCTTACGAGTCAGTGGATCGCAACTCTTTCTTATGGCGATATTTATATATAATATGCGCTCTATTCAAATGGACTTTTTTGAGCTTGCCTCCGGCGCCGAGTTTCGGTGTTTTGGTTGAGGCTATTTTCGGAAAAATACAACTTTTCCGGAACGCATCTAGAGCAGAAACAAAATAATTAGACGACATAAAATCAGGAAAAACACGACATCCTCCGTTCCGAATTCCCAAATGGCTGCAAGCTATTTATTACCGTTCCACAAACTGTTCAATTCGTCACGTTTCTTGTCGAATCGATACGAACAAATACTTCTGGGCATCTTGTAAAAATATTACGGAATATTAAAAGAACAAAAAATACTTAATTCAAACAGGTTGTTTCGAGCAAGTGAAGTGACAACACGGCTATGCGAATGTGATACCACACGCGATCAAGCATTTCAAAAGCACCCCGATTGCTTAGTAGTTTTTTTGGTCGTTGAGATTTGAAATTAAAATGCTTTGCGCAATTTGTATGTGTTCTTTGTTTTGGTTTGTAATTGTTATTTTATAATTATTATTTACTTAAAAGATCTTAAAATGAAGAAACAGAATTATTTTTTAAATATAATGTTAAAATTCGGATTATTAAATTATAAGTACTTTTAATATTTATTTACTTTGGATTTAATAAAACCAAAAATAAAACAAAAGAAATAGTATCTTGCCTTGGAATATATGGAAAATAATGTTAATAGGCGAAAAGCCACTAGAGAAGGATGGAGGGAAGGGATTTTGTGCTAAATGTCGCAAATATTTAAAATCGAGGGTGCAGTTATAGTTCCAGCCAGTGGCATCGCTAGTAGAGTTGGGATTCGGGAATTTCCAGATGGTAATTCTCGAGAAATTCCGAAACTTTTATCAATTTTATCAATTCGGAAAAAACCCGTTGTTCTCGAAATTATTTTCAAGGATTCTCGAAAAATACAAATTATATTTTTTAGCATGCATTAAAATAAAAAAAAAATAAAGTTTAATGATCATTTTTTTTTGAAATATGTATCCACCTACAATCGGGATAGAAATCCTCAATTCAAGGATTCGAACTGACGTTTTTTGATTTCAAAGATCATAAGCGAATAGTGAGCGGGAATTGCCTGAATATTGCAGTAGGGACATTAAGGACTTTTAAACCAAATATAAATATATTTTTAAAATTTTATTTTTACACTGGATTTTTGTTTTTTACATGTGGTTTTGCTTTTTCCGATTTCTCCAGCATTCTCGAGAATATCTTTTCTCGGGATAAACCCAACTCTAGTCGCTAGGGTTGGCGTCAACCGAAGCGGTAGATCATGGTGTCACCCTCCCCATTAAGTGTCTAAATATTTGTTTCTGGGTGACACTCCATAGATGATGAAATTTATACTAAAATTAGGCCTAACCTTTTTTAGGGATGATAAAATTTATACTGAAATTATAACTTTTTAGAAAAGGTGACACTCCTCAGATGATGAATTTTATACTAAAAGTATACTCACATCTCTCGAAGTGGAGAGAATATCAATGATATATGAAACTTCCCGTTGCCATGGAACGTTCGTGCGCCATTGCAACATCGCGTCCTCGTGTTATCTGGCGAGCTACATTAAGATCTTAAAGCAAACGAGATAATTCGAGTTCAACGTAAAATTTGTCTTTCTCAATGGTGCTCTCGGGAGGTGAAAGGAACTTCATTCTATTGATCTCGGGAATCTTTAAACTGTGTTACTGTCTGGGCGGATCTTGCGGATTGCTAATGGAATCAGTATACGCCATTGCCTGACTATACTTTTTGAAAATAATTCTAATGATATCCGTTTCATTGATCTGTATATATTTTTATGTAGAAAAGCAAACCTTGGTGAATTCTTTCCGCTGATAGTGGTTCAGAGACAGAGATGTCGCGGATAAAAGAAGGTGGTGGCGCCCCACCTTATGCGGCCGATTTCTGAAAGAGTCACTATTAGTGGACCCACATCAAGTACTACCGCCCAATACCCACTTAGACTAAAAGTTTTATGCAGGATGAAGTTAGCTAATGACTATAACTGTACCATTATGAATTAAACATTTAGTCTATATTTAGTCCAAGAGCCACGGACGGTGATATACTTGATGTTAAAAAATAACTTTGTAGGTCACTAGTGACTCACTCAGTCACAGAGGACTTAACAATAAAATAATTATACCCCAGCTAAAAACTACATAATAACATTTTTATAATTGAATTCTATTTCTTGGGTACGAACATTTCATATTATATACTCGTAGGCTATCTTGCGAAAAACTGATTAAAAATAAAATAATTATTATTTTGTAATAAGAAAATCACTGATTTTGTACAATGAAAGTCACTGAATTTACACCAAGAAAATCACTGAATTTGTACCAAGAAATTGGATGTTTCTGTAAAAAGAATATCAATGATTTTGTAAAAATAAAATCATTATTTTCTCACCAAGAATATCACTGAATTTGTACCAAGAAAATCACTGAATTTGCATCAAGCAAATCACTGATCTTGTACCAAGAAATCACTAAAGCTGTATCAAGAAAATCACTGAATTACCAAGAAATTGGAAGATTCTTTACCAAGAAAATCAATGATTTTGTAACAAGAAATCATTGATTTTGTACAAAGAGAATCATTGATTTTGTACTAAGAGAATCATTGTTTTCGTATAAAGAAAATGACTGTTTTTGTACTAAAAAATCACTGATTTTGTATTAAGAAAATCACTGATCTTGTACCAAGAAAATTACTGATTTTGCACCAAGACAATTACTGATTTTATCCAAGAAAATTACTGATATTGTACTAAACAAATTTCTTATTTTGTGCCAAGAAAAATACTGATTTCGTACCTAGAAAATTATTGATTTTGTAAAAAGAAAATCATTTATTTTGTACCAAAAAATCACTGATTTTGTACAAAGAAAACCACTTAATTTGTACCAAGCAAATCACTGATTTTGTACCGAGAAAATCACTGATTTTGTACAAAGAAAATCACTATTTTTCACAATTAATACTACTGATTTTCTACCAAAAAAATTATTGACTTTGTAACAAGAAAATCAATGATTTTGTTCCAAAAAAATCACTGACTTTGTACTGAGAGAATCATTGATTTCTTACCAAGAAAATCACTAATCTTGTACCAAGAAAATCACTGATTTTGTACTAAGAAAATCACTGATCTTGTACCAAAAAAAACACTGATTTTGTACCAAGAAAATTACTGAATTTGTTCCAAGAAAATCACTGATTTTGTACTAAGAAATTTACGGATTTTGTTCTAAAAAATCGCTGATTTCGTACCAAGAAAGTCACTGATTTTGTACAAAGAAAATCACTATTTTTTCACCAAGGATATTACTCATTTTGTACCAAGAAAATAATTGATTTTGTACCAAGAAAATCACGGATTTTTTATCAAGAAAATAACTGTTTATGTACCAAGAAAATTACTGATTATGAACTAGGAAAATCACTGATTTTGTAATAAGAATAACTTTGATTTTGTACTAAGAAAATCACTGATTTTGTCAAAAAAAAAACACTGATTTTGTACCAAGAAAATCACATATTTTTTTACCAATGACATTTTATGATTTTGTACAAAATTTTTTTGTACCAAGAAAATTTCGGATTTTGTACCAAAATAATCGGAAAACAAGAGTTTTATCAATTATAATAAGCAATGCGAACGGTTTAAAAATTCATGAATTCAAACGGTTTAAATTTAAATGTGCATTTTAATGACCACTTACACTTAACGATGTGTGCAGACATTTTCAATAAAATATATGATAAATTATAAATAAAATTAGATAATATGGATAAAAAGGGGGTGTTGGTCGCAGCGTGTGTGTGTGTACAATAAATAATGTAACTACACAGTTGCAGAAAATTGAAAAAACAAACATTCACAATGTATTATTGTTTGACCTTGGTCAGAGTATATTTTATACTAAGAAAATCAGGGATTATGTACTAAAAAAATCACTGATTTAGCACTAAAAAAATTACTGATTTTGTACAAAGAAAATCACTGTTTTTGTACCAAGAAAATCACTAGTTTTGTGCAAAGATAATCACTGATTTTGTAATAAGAAAATCATCGATTTTAAAATAAGAAAACCATTGGTTATGTACCAAGAAAATCACCGATTTAGAAATAAGAGAATCACTGATTTTGTATAAAAAATTCACTGAAAATCAATAAGTCACTGATATTGTACTAAAAAATCACTGATTTTGAACTAAGAAAATCACTGATTTTGTTAAAAAAAATCACTGATTTTGTACAAAATACACTGAATTTGTACCAAGAAAATTCGCTTATTTGTACTAAGAAAATCACTGATTTTGTGCTAAGAAAAATCACTCAATTTGTACTAATAAAATCATTGATTTTGTACTAAAAGAATCACTGATTTGTACTAAGAAAATCACTGATTTTGTTACAAGAAATTCGCTAACTTTGTACGACGAAAATCACTGAGTATGTACCAAGAAAATCACTTATTTTTTACCAAGAAAATAACTGATTTTGTAACAATAAATTGCCTAACTTTGTACCACGAAAATCACTGAGTTTGTACCAGAAAAATCACTTATATTGAACCAAGAAAATCACTATTTTGGTAACAAGAATATCACTGATTTTGTACTAAGAAAATCGCAGGTTTTGTAACAAAAAAATTACTGATTTTGTAACAATACAATTGCTGATTTTGTACCAAGAAAACTAATGATTTTGTAACAAGAAAATGACTGTTTTTTTAATAATATTACTGATTTTGTACCAAGAAAATTACTGATTTTCTGCAAATAAAATTACTGAATTTGAACCAAAATATAACTGATTCATACCAAGAAAATCACTGTTCTTTTACTAAGAAATTTCAAAATAAATCACTGATTTAGTACAAAGAAAATCACTGATTTTGTAACAAGAAAATCACTGATTTGGTACCAAGAAAATCACTGATTTTGTACTTAAGAAACACTGATTTTGTTCCAAGAAATTCGATGATTTTGTACTAAGAAAAATACTGATATTGTAATTAAAAAAACAATGTTTTTTTAAGATAATCACTGATTTTGTAATAAAAAAACACAGTTTATTTTTTCATAAAATACTGATTTTTCATACATAAATTAATAAACCCTTAAAAACAATGTTTTTCATATAAATTCTCAACTCTTATTTTCTTAGTATATGTAACTAATTTTTAACACCCCTAACTTTTTTTCGGCAACAAGTTCATGGGCCAAGTTTCAGCTCGATTGGATGATTGGATGATTTCCTATTTTTGAATAAGAATCAAAAAAATGGCTTTTTCCATAGGGGATCTATCTTGCACAAATATGGAAATGGGAAGTATTATGTTCTGCCCTCGCCAAGAGTCTTTCCCACTGATTACACCTCTAATTTTCCTACTGATTACACCTCTAATTTTTATGTATGTATAACCATCTGTCGGGTTTTCTTGTATTCTTCTTCGATTCTACAACTATATTTGTATAGAGATTTTATTAAAAAACTTTATAACTATATAGAAATATAATAAATACAATAAAAATCCAATAGAATTTAAATGCTATAATACCTTTTATCTTTCATCATAAAAAGGACTATTTAAATGGTCCATTTTATCCTCTTTGACAATATAGCTGTTTTAAAATGTTAGCTAATCATTTTTTGATTCTTGTAGAAATTTTTATTGGATAGTTGTTTTACCAGAATGCAAGTCTCAAATGTTGTTTCTTATTTCACGCCAGTGTGCATTACGGTCACCTTGCTTTTGTCAGTTTTAGGGCATTGAAAAAACTGGAATATGGCGGATATTCGAACTGTTTTAAGTATATAATATATATTTTTATTTTTTATAATCTACAATAGAAAATTCTTCAGATTTAAGTACCGACAATTTCTTTACCGTAAAATATTCGCCCCCAGAAAACGTATAGGTTCTCGATTTACTTACAATTTAATGAACCATGCAACAAAGAAAATAAAAAATAAACCTAATGAGCAAAAAACTATCATAAGAATAGCAATAAATTACAAGTAATTTACTTATAGAGCAGTGAAGGATTTAAATGCGCTACTTCAAAAGTTCGCTGCTTTATTGCCAAGACTTTTATGTTCTTCTTAAGTAAGTACTACTTGTATAATGCATTTGTTCGCATACACATGTATATTATATTTGTAGTAATATGTACTTACATACAATATAATATACAAAATAACAATTAATGTTTGTTTAATGGTTGTGGTGTCGTTAAAACGTGTCTGTCACATATAATAATGTTAAAATGTATTCATTATGCAATTTAGTTAAATAGAAATAAATCTCAAGCATCAATATTATATGAAATTATGTTACGTAATAGGACATCTATATTAGGCTTAGGTTTTTATAGTTTCAGAGTGTTCCATGAGTCCTTTGTATAACTGTATATTGAATGAACCACTTTACAAGTGCTAGTTGTTTTAAACGCCGTGACGTTGAATTTATAGTTATATATTACATACATTTTAACTATCATTGTTTTTCTGGTCTGGTTTATCCTCTTGGCCAACCTTTTAATTGGAACGCTTGCATGGACTCTTCCGAGAGGCTCTACGCCAAATAAATCACGTGCTGTTGTTGTATTTGTCCAACATAATAGTAAATACTACAAATATATAATTGAAATACAAGCGAAATATATATTTACTGTATAGAAAGCTTTACTTAGTTAAATTTCATAGTAATAGTGTTTTTGGTTGAGCATATAATATAAACGTGGATGTCTCCAAGACAAAGTCACATTGTTCATCTCGTGTGGAGCGCATTTCAGAGAGTGACATCAAACGAGACACCGCCACAATGTGCCAGAGCCGCTTGATTGTCAATATTGTATAGTCTATTATACTCTACTTTATATAATCGCAATAATTTACTATATATTACAAACAACGCAACATTGTATTATATATATTTATATATATAGTTTATAGTTATACGTGCAATTATATAGTATAGATTGCTCGGCATAAAGTTTTGTGATTTTCTGAATATAATTCAGTTGGACGAACTTTCACAAAATCTTTTTATATAATAGAGCAAAAACCAAAGCAAAATTGTATAAAGAAGAGCTTAACGATATATAGTATATTGTAAATATATATAATATATAATATAATAAATATGTTTGCATATATTATATACCTATTTAAGCTATATATTGTGATGTGCACTTTCTGTGTGTATATATGCTTAAAATAATCAATTAAAATGCAATTCGGTGTCGATCGTTAGCTTTAATGGTTTTACGTGCGATAATAAAACGAACAGATAAATCAATCAGTGGATGCTGGAGCTTGAATAGTGTGCACATCGACTTGCTACAACGGAAGCATTAAATCGTAAATACGAGTATAATACATGTATTACATCAAAATAGAGTATGTACAAGCTTAATTGCCGTTGGCGAGCATGGTTTCCGTCAAATGACACGCAAATGATTTAATTGCGCAGATTTGTATATAAAAAACCTAATTAGAACTCACACCATGGGAATATTACGATATTACTTGAGTATCGTATCAGATTGATTAGGTATTCACCTTTTGGCTGATAGGAATTACCAAAGCTCGGTGGTGATGACATTCGATGTTGTTTCAAGAATTCAAACAAACAAAAAACACGAGAAAAACCAGCGATTTGGTTTACCCAGTTTATTGTACATTTAGATTGATTGTATAAAAAAAACCGCAAGAAAATAAATATTGTGGTCCTTTTTCCTTTAGACACATAAATATGTCGGAAATATGACACCTAAACTATAAATAAATTATATCCAATAAAAAGTGCACACAAAATATGTTGGTTAAAAATATTTTCTTGGTGACAATAATTTATATTTTTTTATTTGGATATTATAATTTTAATGTAAAAATTGTCATAAAATGTCACCTTACAAATAACTTAGTATTGTTTCTACTAAACATATTGTCAGAAGAGGCTTACAAGATGTTCAATTTATACTAAATACGTATATACCAACAACATCAACTAATCATACTACTAGCAGAAATAATAGTTAAAGACATTCAACAACAGCACCGACAAAAAATGCGCACACACACACACACACACACACACACCGATCGTAATTAAATTTAATTATATTAGACTGAAGCATAACGTGAGATGAACAACATATACTTTGGAGCATATATACGAATACACTCGATCCACACATATCACAGACAAATACCAACATACACCTATACATATACATGTATATATATACACATATAATATTTATACACCTCTATATATTTCATGCACTCGCATACATTAACATTTACACTGAAATTGAAGAAAAAGGTGCGTACAAAATTGAATTTCTACGCAATGGTAATGTTTCGAAATATGTGTGTTTCAGAGTGCGTATGGTATTATTTATAGTTTAATTTCAATGAAAGATAGCGAGTTACGCACATATATATATATATATATATATATATATATATATATATAAAGTACAGAACAGACAGACACACACACACATAGGTCGTCTACGTCTTAGCTTAGTGCGCGTATATTACATGCATATTAAAATACGATTTTATTTTCAATGCGAGTGTGTGTGTGTGTGTGTGTGCGTGTGTGCGTGCGTTTGAGCGCATGCATAGGTGTGATTTAAAAACATGGTCTCGTATCTGAAATCCGAGTACTGAGTATAATCGTAATGTAGAATTAGTTAAAAAGAGTGGGTGCCGTATGATGTTTTAATAATAATGGAAGTTATGTCTCTGGTGAATTGGTAATTGGTACTTTGACTATAGCACACGATTTTTTATTCCTTGTTATTTTAAAAGATTGGAATTATAAAATAAGACCCGTATTTT
Organism: Bolitophila cinerea; assembly: GCA_010015015.2. Classification (NCBI taxonomy): domain Eukaryota; kingdom Metazoa; phylum Arthropoda; class Insecta; order Diptera; family Mycetophilidae; genus Bolitophila; species Bolitophila cinerea. The sequence goes on along the minus strand of JAAAKO020007037.1, from coordinate 620 downwards.
TATTTTTATTATTCTGACAAAATGACGTTTAACGATTATTTTGGAAAAAATATAGAAAGAACCAGGTTTTTCCTTAAAAATTGGCAAATCTATAAAAATTGAAGAAATTATAAAAAAAAACAATAAAAAACGTATTTTTTTATTCTTTAAGTGGCCGTAATTGAGATGAAAAACATTTTATTTTTAGTTTACAGCCAAATTAATCTTTCTGCAAAATACAAAAATACCGCTATTTTCTGATTGGTGGTCATGTTTTTTTAATTTCACCATGTATTGTCCTTATTTTCAATAAATTGAAATGAAATTCAAATGAAAAATACATAAACTTCACCTAAGTGAAATTTTTAAATAAAAAAATCTAGCTTTAGAAATCTCTTTTGTCAAATATTTGCAAATCAATATCTGAAATAGATATATTGAAATAATTTATTTAAAGCTTAAAATTTGAAAATTGAATTATTAATAAAATATTAAAAAAAAAACAAATGTTCCTTTAATTTAAAGAATTAGCATATAGCTACAATTTTTATTAGCATCAATCAATCGATTTTTAATCCTTTTAGAAAATTTAAAGAAAAAAAGGTTTTAAAGTTATACAAGTGAAAAAAATTTAAAAGATT
>JAAAKO020007026.1:0-19283 GCA_010015015.2 Bolitophila cinerea | reverse complement strand
TCGCAGCCAGTCCTGGAGGTCTAGTGTGAGAGTTGTCCGTTTTTCATAAGGTCTCTAACCCAGGATTTTCTGAGTGAGGTCCAGATTTCGACGGCGGGTTCCGGTCCTGTGAAAGATAATTCATTACCGGTCTTAACCAGATCATTTGCTTGCTCATTACCTGGAATCCTTGAATGACCAGAGACCCAAATCAAGTTTACAGAAGAACGGCGTGTTAGCTCTTGAAGCTTTTTTCAGCAGTCAAGTACTAATCCTGAAGTGAATCTGGATGCACTTAACGCTCTTAAAGCTGCTTGGCTATCGGAGCAAATGTAGACAGTCCCGTCAATCTCGTCCGATTTCTGGATTTCCAGACAGCAGATGAGAATTGCATACCCTTCTGTTTGAAAGACCAAAGCGTATCCCCCAAGGGACATTGACATATCTATTGCTTGGGAGCTGTTATTTTAGGGTTTACATAATTTTATTTTAGGAGCACATTCATATTTTATTAGGTGCACATTATTGTTTTTTAGGAGCACATATTTTTTTTGGAGAGCGATTTATTTTATGCCATATTTTTTATAAAGTTTAATGAAATTCAATTAAACGCATTTCTTTTATCGCTTCGCGCCTTTTTTATTAAAACAACAAAAACTTTTATTACGCCATTCAAAAATATCATCCCACAGAAAACAAAAATGTATGGGCGTATGAAAAGTGTAATATTTTTAGTGCGAGAATGGAGCATGAAAAAATAGTTAGTAGTAATTGAGATCTTTTTGTTTTATGATTTTTCGCCATTATTTCCTTCGTACTTAAAACCATCGTCCTTAAATACAAAAGTCTGACATTTTATTTTGCCTTTAAATTACTTGCGATTATTGTTTTCGTGCTAGAGTTTATTTGTGTTTCACATTTAAATTCATCGCCACTGATACCTAGCACCTAAAGCTCTAGGGGGCAAAGGTCGTTCCAAATTTTGTTACGATGTGATACCGAAGGGGGATGGGGCAAAGGGGTGTCGAGCTTATTTTACGTAAAAAATTAAATAATAATTTGTACGTGTTAAATCGCAAGTTAATTTCTTTGCTCACAAGTTTAATGAATTTAATTAATTTTCTTTTTTTAAATACACGATTTTTGAATTACCTACATTTTTCGACATTTTTGGATTTCAATTGCAAGGGTAGAGAGGGGTAATCCTTAACCTTGTTACGTAATTTCAGGTGGGGTCTATACTATTTTACGATTATGTTACGATAGGAAGGGGGAGGGGGAAGGTTGTTTAAAAAACTCTTTATTTAGTGTTACGTAATATATGGACGCGATATATAGAAGCGTATCACGTTTTAAGGAAAAATGACTCAATTAAACGAATCATAAATATGCATGTGTGCCTAATATATGTCTGAATGGTTTTGTGTGGTAACTTTTGGTTGTATATGGTTGTAAAATTGTTTATATAGGTAACGCAACAATAATTTTCACGTCCATCGTCGAGAAGAAATTATCGGAATACACTGTTCTGCCAATATCGATGTTTTTTTCAACCAACAGCAACATGCTGGCTCTTGTTGACCTGGCGCAACTTTCCACTGTAAATAATTCCCATGAGGGGGTATGATTGCGAATCACACAACCACCATACTTTTTTTTTAAGTGACGTCAACGGGGAAGCATCACATCAACTGACCTTTATTGAACAAGATATAAAAAAACTTTATTTCCATAAAATAATATACAAAAATACAGACAATCAAAATTTAAAAAACATATATATTAAACAAAAAATAACAAATATCAATACTAAAAATTACAAAAAATAAAACTAATAAGAAATTAAAAAAAAAGAAATCCAAGAAAAAAACCAAATATAAAAACATTGATTGAACAGCGGCTGTCCATGCTACTTAACCAGACAACATTTGTTGTGGTATGGCTTGCTATGTACAACTCTTACAAAGATTCAGGATAGGTTTAAAGATCGAGTGATTCGCCGAAACGCCTCACAGGAGATATTTAAATCAAAACTACTGGCAACATCATTAAAAGCTTCTGACATACGATTTATTGGCTCAGCACGTCCATAATTAGCTCTGTGCTTCCTCAAACGTAGAAATACATGTGAACGAGTCGTTCTGAATGGGACATTGAAGTCTAGAAGAGACAACAAATAAGGAGCCATATACCATACTTCGATGGCTTTCTCGTGATGAATTGAGTGTAGCGTCTACGGCCTATATAAGGGAAAAGCATCTCATGTTCGGTTACTGATTCGTGCGAATTTAAGGCACCAGACAAGTTTGCCTGCAACAAAGCAATAAACATCAATGGCTACTGTGTTGCTGGTAAGCAATAGCTCCGACCAAAAATTGACGTTATATAAAATAAGATGGGCCACTTTTTACACAAACCGTTTCTCAGAGACGTTTGCAATCCAGGAATCAACCATATTTCCTTAAGTAATTTGGCTTTGATAGTTTTAGTGGGAGGCGAGAAAATAAAAAGAAGATTCAATTTTCTTCAATTCTTAGCAATGATATCAGCGGACAATGATCAAGCTTACTGTGAAATGGCTCCTGCCGCTCATTCTATCATTCAAGTACAAATTATAAAGTTAATCTTGATGTACTAACCTACTAATGCTCTTATTTTTTTTTTTGCGAATTGTACATAACAATAATTTTTACAATTATTCGATATACATTAGTTAAACAAAATGAGTGTGGGTATAATAAAAATACAAAAATATACAGAGTGTGATAGTAAGTGTAATTGTGTGTGTTATAGAAGTTGTATATATACTAAATGAGAAAAAAATGTTACAATTGAACCAATTTTAGATCTGAATAGTTACATACTTTAAGTTTAAGTTTAAGTCTGTTATCGCTTCGGTTACAGATAAACAATTTATAAACAGTATTTATTGTCGTTGTTAATAGCAATAGTTGCGATGGTTTAAGATACAGAAAAAGCTGAGAGTGGTAATGCAAATAGATGGTCAAATAGTTGCGAGTACTATACATTGGAAAAGTGATGAAAGCAATGCTTTTAAATTCATTCTCGATAGCACTGTACTTAATAGCTTGAGGTAGAGAATTTTACAGCTTTATTGAGTTTATAAAGAAAAACCGACCCTTGGCATGATCATATTGCGATTGTTCGTAGTAATTATCTTGAATAACATTATACAGAATCTCCAATTATATTAGTTCTCTAGAGAAATACCGAAGATACAGTTAGAAACGGTTCTAACGCTATCAAATCTTTTAAGGTTAGGGCAATAAACTGCTCACATTCCATAGTCTTCGAAGGCCACCATATACTCTACCGCAGATCGTATTGATATGATCACTCCAGCTGAAATTTCTACTGAAAATGGTTGCTAGATTCTTAATTTTTGTATAAAATTGTATAAAATGTGTCCAATTATGACTAAATTTGGCCAGGGTAACATACTTATTAGGTAAGTCATTAAAGAAAAAACAAAATAAGAGAGACCCAAGAATCGATGCTTGAGGAACACCATTATATAATTGCACAAGAGAAGATGATTGATTTTTGTAGTTACCCAGCTGAAAGCAATCACATAATTAGTTACCAATAAGCATAATAGAAGAATTATACAAATTTAAATTATCTTTGAGTTTGGCTAATAAATATATATTATTATATTAATATTTTTAAAGGCCTTAGTGAAGTCTTGAAAAATTAACAAACTTATTTTTAAAAGCGATGTAACTGTGCTGTGTGTAATTTTAAAGCCAGACTGATGTTCAGAAATCAGTTCATTAGATAAGTTAACATTATTCATTCGTTCCCATGTAGTAGGAAAAACAGGAAAAGTCAATATCGAATTAAATAAATGAGTAAAATAGAATGAAAAAATTGGTATTATTTTTTTTAATAATTTAATAGAAATACCGTCTAGTCCAATTGCATTAAATTTAATTAAAAAAATAGATAAAACCACTTCATCAGGAAAAAACATTTCTAAAAGCAAAGTCAGTAAGAGCAGAACAGGGTCATACATTTTAACGCTCCTTAGATTGAACTAACAACGAACATGCTTTTCAAACAGAGAACTAAACGTGGATTCCAGGAACAATAGTTTAGCATCCACGTCAGCTAATGCGAAGATGCTATCCAACGGCTCATTAATTGCATCCAAAAAATGAGCTCATCCGTATTAACTTTATTTAGATTTCTATATGAGTAATGTTTAGGCGGAGAATTGTCATTAGGGGCTAAATAAGACATAAAAATAACTTGGCTACACATGGCAACATCTTGTGGATTAAAAAGATCCAAGCAAGTACCGCGAGCTGAAATTGGTGAGTAATGAGTAGGTTCACTATTACATAAAGCTAGGCTAAGGTTATCAAACATGGATTTAAGACCTTGTGAACGCGCAATAATTGCTAACATGTTAACAATAAAGTCTCCAGTAATAATTATTTGGTTATAATTCAAATTTAAATCCTCCAAAGAATTTTCAAAAACATCAAAGTTAGTTACATTCAGTGGTTTGTAAACGCAGCATAATAAAAAGTTGGCTTTTTTAATTTTGAGGTCAACAAACAAGAATTCAGTTTCGCTTGACCTACTAGAGTGTCCAACAATCCTAACCATAATATGATTTCTAACATCAAAAAGCAACACCTCCTCCTTGTCTTTGGACGCTCTAACTATACCGATCGTTTCTAAAAATATTAAAACCCGGGAGATTTACCATACTATTTGAAATACATAAATCTTAGTTTCCCATCTTGTTAGGAATATTACAGGCATTGAGGTGACACATTGTAATTTATAATTAAAAATAAATAATAATAAAAGTAAAATACAATAAAATCCAATAAGAGAGGTAATAATACAAAATAAAAAAAGTAAAAGTAATAGCATTTAAAGTTCCATCCTTTGGTCCGCTTTGCGAGAACGTGATGCATGTGACGAAGGTGACGAGGATATATATATACCTACAAATATATGGACATATCCAATCACCTAGCAATGTGTATACCAGCCCCAAACTTACCAGTTTGGGGGGAGTCGTGCTTGGGTATATAATGATCTTCCATTCTGTGGAGGAGTCTTGTTCAAAGTTTCATTGTACGTTCCTTTCTGATAGAACTTATTGCTTTAAAAACCTTTCAAACACAATCCCAACATTTTAAACACGTACAAAAATATAGTTTTTTAAATTTATTTTTTATTATACTCAAGGTACCTGGGGACCTTGTACCTGGTTGCCGAAGAAATACTACTACTAAACCAAAAAAATAAAATACCAACACAGGCTCGTATCGAATCGAATCGTGTTTTTATTGCTTCAGCATGTTGTTCTTTGTGGAATACAAGCAAGAAGACATTTTTGGAGCATAAACAAAAAACAAATATTTAAAAATATATATTTGAAAATATCCCAGGGACCTTTTTACCGATCGGAGGGTTAAAAAGTACTAAACAAATATAAAATCTAAAAAAGGTTTCCTTTTTCCTTTACATTTTTTAAACTATTTAGTACACCTATTTTTCTTTGTCATTTATACGAGTTTAATAATACATTATAACGATAGTACAATCATAAAAAAATATATAAGTACAAATATTATATATATATCACGCAACGTAACTTGCGCAGATGGCATCCCATTAAATAATACACGGCGAAATACGATAGCGCACAATGCACATCTCTCCCTCCCTCCCTCTCCCTCGCACACACTCGCAATGCGACGTGTGCACATCATAATCTTCTGTCGAGCCACGTGTCACCTTAAAATATTATTATTATGAAAAGCTACAATTCGAAATTGCATAAGTTTTTCCGCGGCAGCGCGGCGTCGCGTGTCGCAGCGTTGGCGGACGTCAGCGGTAACGTGTCAAAATAACACATCAAAACATTGCTTTGTGCCTGAAACTTTTCGGCAGATTATTTATTCTGAGGTATTTTGATATTTGATATTTTATTCGCATCTCCGAGCGCGCCAGGTTTCGTCTAGCTGACGGCGTATCTTCACCGTGGAAGGATATTGTATATTTGATATAGGGTTTTGTTTGATGGATTGCACACGTTACCGACATGCATTATTCATGTGCTCTTCTTGGGGTTGCAACATTTATATATATAGAATGTCAGTTATATATGTTTACTCAGCCGCGCGGTGCCACTTGAAAATTAGTCTGTGTACGCTTCTAAAAATTATGTACGATTTTGTATGTTCTAATTATTGTGGTTATTTGATCTCTAATTAACAAACACAAAAAACTGACGTGCGTTGCTGCGGAATAAAAAATATCCCTTCCATCCCAATGCGCAACCCTCAGAAATACACACCATCGCATCGAAGCGTTGCCATCGCACCGCAAACCGAGTTGATTCGGTGTTTGCGTTCAATAAATAAGGGTATGAGTTTCGATTTCTTTTTTTTATATAATAATAATCACAAAATACTGAACGCGCCTATATCATCAATTACAATTGTTTGTTATTTAATAATAAAGTGTAATTTTATATCTTTGGGTCGTCCTAGTCAAAGCAAGAAAAAAAGAGGGTGAACGTGCGTGCGCGCGCCTAGGTTTTTCCTGCGGTAATATACGACGCAAAGGAAAAGTCAGAATTTGCCAAACTAACATTCCGTTGTGTGCTCGAGGCGCTTTGGGGATGATACCAAATACTGTATACAGTGCGGCGGCAACGTCGCATCGGTGACGGTGGCGGTGGACTTCTAGGAAAATGCGGAGCCCTCGGCCAGGGGTGGTAGTGTGCCGATGCCGGTGCGCTTCGGTGTGCGGTGGTGCGCATATACCGAATACACAAAAAATATCTATAGAAATTATATATAATATATATAATACATATATTATACTTACATAATACGGTTTTCCTTGGCTGAACAATTTCAAAGGAGAAAAACGTATAATAATAATTGACAATCGGCCAATCTGAAATTATTACGAGGAAATAACGTTTTATTAAATAACCAATAATGACGGTTTGATTTCGGGTAGATGGGAATATTTTCTTCGCGAAGATATAGGCTATATATATTATATTTAGACGTGCTGGCTGGAGGGGCTGATCAGCACACAGGATCGTCAAGGGTGGAATATGGGCGCTATATTTATGTGTATAGCATAAAGATGCTCATTGAAATATACTTTCGTTGAATAATTGACACGTTGAAAAGGGTTGAGTTTAATTGCTTAAGAGTAGCTCATGATGCGGTATATCGACATTAAATTAAGTATATATATTTATATATGTACATTATGTAATTATGTACTGGGCTGATGTGGCTCGATTGATGTCAATTTATATTGGAGTGGTATTTTTGTGGGTTACTTCAGGCCCTAGGGACAATTTTTCATGTGATTATTTTGAAATACAAAAAATCAAGCAGTTGCCTTTGGCTATTGATAGAAAAAATAGAGACATTATTACATAACTAAATATCGGTGGAAATATCTTGGCGTGAAGTAAACGTTTATTTGCAAGGTCTTCAAAAATAATATTAGGACAAAATCCTATTGAAGGATAAACAAAGGTAGATTTGGTCTACAACGAAAGTATTGGTCAACAAATGTCCATTTTCATTCATTGGGATTTTTTCAAGCAACCGTCGTGTGCATAAATGACAATCTTAAATCAAATACAGTGTGAAAATATGACCTATCTTTTAAAGGGTATTTTAGACGTGTGGTTTTCAGGGCCACATAAAAAGCATATAATTTAATGTTATGGCCAAGAATTTAGCTTTATTATAAAGATAAGAGTTTGCCATTATGTTCATAAGTAAGTCTATTCATTGTGAAATGGCAAACCAAACTGAGTATAAATCAAGTGACAGCTGTCAAAAAGATCATCTTCGAAAAAAGTAGTGCCAGATTGGAAACCACACGTCAAAAAAACCCTTTATCATTATTTTTATCTCTATCTAAACATGTTTTAAATAAAAATTTGACAAAGACGAAAATAGAGAAATGTATTTAAAAAAAAAACATAAAATTGTGTATATAAAATACCACTTACTGCGTAAATGATCGCTTTCTTTCAGGAATCTCTTAAAGTCCTTGAAGCTATTTACATTTTCCCACAAACATTTATTTGATTGAGGGAATTGAAATAAACTATATAGAAAACACTTTATTTATGCTTTCAACTTAAAATTACCTCTTTAACAGTGCATCTCTTTTATTACAGCGCACCGTAGTTCGCTCGTCCGTGCCACACCGCTTCGCCGCTCTCCCATACCCTTCCCTGCTGCCCCACCCAACCTCCCCCCATAAACTCATGCAGTGTGTAATGTGAAACCGCAGCAAACCGGCACCAGCTACAACACCCCCGCCCCGCACACGGAAACGCGTGGCAAAGTGCATTCATTGGGCGCCTGCGTTCGAGGCCCTGAGGAGGGTCTCAGCATGGATGAGCCACCGAAGAAGGTGGAGAAGGGTGCACCGACGTTGTCCATCGACCGTGCCGCGTTTCTGATACTGCGCGTGAAACGAGCCTTCAAGAAGAAACGTCAGCAGCGCAAGGATCGCCAGTGAGTATACTATATATACTAATTTTCTTTTGTACTCCTTGATTGTGTATAATATATTCAAATTTATATTAGGAATGAATTTGCATCTTTAGTTTAAGAAATTAAAGAAATATAAAATTGAGTCGCTTGAAGGAAACAAATAATAATGTATACACTTTTGTATTTCTCTATTTTCTATCTCGCTTTTCTTTTAATATTCTACGAGAAACGTATAGAAGATTGTTTAAAGGAAAACTAGTAAAAAATACTATAGAAAAACATTTATTCTATCTGTATACGAGTACAATTTTGTCGGCTACGAGTAAACACCGGATAGACAATGACGGTGCGGAATGTGACGTCCGTAAAATGTGCGCATCTTGGCCACGTCCGTCCACCAGCCACTCGGGAAACCCATCCGGACCGCCCGCGCGCGCATTCCTATAGTTTATAATGCATTTCGCGCACGTCCAACAATCCTTAAGCGATTTACGCTGCTGCACCAAAAAGATATCCTTAATCACAAAACTGCGTTAATCGTGCTCGCCAAACATATCTTTAAAGATACGAAGCACTTTTTAGACACTCGACTATAATTTATGTATTTAGTTGAGAGAGAGAGGGAGATAGAGTGGGAGAGAGGGAGAGAAAAGCTTGCGCACCTTTTCTTCATGATAAATTTATGAATGTTGCTCTGCGAAATTGTCTAATGTCTAAATGCAAACTTTACCCTTTTGTATTACAGTTATTTTTAGATGTGCAACCGCGTACACACACACATACACATAACATTAACGCTTTCATTATTTGTGTATGCAATGCCCTGCAGACACACCGCGGAGCTTTTATAAGAGGTGGGTGGGTGGTTGTTGTTGGGCGGCGACGATGCGCTTGCGGGGCACACAACTGACGTCGGATGCATTTCCAAGGCGTTGCAATTGCTCCACTTGGGGTACATAATATATATACATGCGAAATGTGTGTGTTTTGCGGGTAACATTTTCCGCTAACATTTTCTCGCTGCGTGATATACAATATGCATTTGCGTATGTTTTTCTAAAGAATAACAGACAAGGTGCATTTTACAGATGAAAGCGGAGAGGGAAAGAGATGAAGAAATATAAAAAAACTCTACACATCCCACAGGATGCATTTACACTAGTTATATTCTATATATAGTACGTATTTATGGGATCATTGGATGGGAACGGGCGTAGAGACACACACATACATTCATCAGGAACTCGCGGCGGAACAATTATCCCGTCGGGAGTGTGTTAAGAGCTTTACGCTGGGGGAAAACCATGCATTTTATGAACAATATATGCGGAGTGACACGTCAGCTGCATCATGATTATAAAACACACACACACACACACGTGCTCCGAAGAAACTAAATACTATATCTCGATTAGTACACTGTGGCTCGTGGAAACTTGAGACGTTGAACGTGTGTTTTACTTTTTAGTTTGTACTCCATAACGCGGTTCGCCTCGACACTAGCAGTAATATAGCAAACAGAGACATTACTAATATATGCTTTCTCAAAATAAACAGAATGTATATTTCTTGAGGAGTCTATATATCAAATTTTCAATTTATTTGGTTATGCAACTCCTGTCGATTGCAACTGATTTTGATTGGAGTTTGAATAAAATGTAAATTTCCTTAGAATGTATAGCGTATACAAAAAGTAAATAAGAAAGGACTCTTTATTCAGTTCAAATATCGTTATTCATTCAAATACGAGAGGGCTACGAGAGGGCTACGAGAGGTCCTTTACATCAAATATATTATATTTGCCATTTCGCCAAAATAAAAGTAGTACATTATTGTTTGCACAGCAAGATTCGCTGAAATTTCAAAACTTTGTACTGCTGATGCTTCTCGACAGCACAATAACGATCAAAGTATATAGTTTTCTCTTGGTGGTCGTATAGATACATATATAGCTTATATACAATACAGAAAGGGTGAAGCTATATGTGTTTACGAAGATTTGCAATATCCCACAGAGCTATTATACTATATACTATAAATTTATATATACATATCGAATAGAAATCACGCCATTACGTTCAATTACGCTGAAACCAAAGATATGCATGGGAAACTTGAGCGAAATACGAGTACTTCTTCTGAACCACACCACCACGCACACCCCTTCCCACTTTCATCACCAAGAGCATCAGCATCCCGCTCACATCCCGCGCTTCAATACGAATAAAAGGAATTTACTCGGTTTCTGTATATGCATCAACGAAGAATAGACACCAGAAGCGTGCGAAAGCTTAAACTATAGAGATCGGCCTTTCTACTAGTATATATATATGTATATATAATAAATATATTGTGAGGGTGCGGCTGGTGCAAACGCTGCGGGTGTAGCGGTGTCCGGGGGGCATAGTATATACGCCAACACTTCCTTTCTATCATACACGTAATCGTCTTAACTAAATTTCGTATACGCTCTCACGTAGAAGTTTTGCTCTATACCCCAATTTTCCAATATTTTATATTTGTCAGGTGTTTGAGTTAATTATGAGAATTTTGCATATTTGATTGCGTCCATTAATAATTTTGAAAGCTCAATTTCCGTAATAAAAACACCCTGACCGACATTTGTTTTGCGATTATCATAAATGTTCCCTGCCATGATATGTTTACCATTTATACTTTTAAAGGGGTATGTTTTTGTATACCCTGATCTTCACACATATTTAGGCGAAAGCCGATTCCGGCGGTATTTATATCTTCTGGCTTTTGGTTAATCCTCCGCGTTGGCACCCCTACGTGTATTGTTTATGACAGCCTTGCCGTAAAAGGGTTCCGGCGCATCCGTCAAGCGCGACGTTGCATATCGGTCCACATAAGATGTGTAAAGTAGGGTGCTTTATGTAAATAAAGTATGTCTGGTGTTTAGTTTTTATTCATCCAGTGTACCATAAGTGGAAGGGGAAGTGGAAAGGAAAGTGGAAGGGGACGCAAGAAGCCAATTGAATAAGGCAAGCTGATTAAAATATTCGACAAGATGTTTAAGTAACTAATTTGATGTGAAAGTATATAACACCTATTGTCTCAATTTTACTTTAATAATGTAGATTATTAAAAGGGTGAATGTCATATATCAAATTAACCATCTAACGTCTAAAACTAAACAGCAGAACAAATTTGTAATCCGTCATTGGATTCGTGAGCAGGAAGCCCAAGTTAGTTTAAATCGCGATTTAGAAAAATGAGATAATACATTTTATCTGCTATCTTTCAATAAAGAGCAGTTTAAAGTAAATTAGGATTCACTTTTCACAAAAAAACTTGAGAGAAGTATTTTTTTACACCAACTGGGTTTAAGTACTTTAGAGCAATAGTTTGTGTCCTTAAATATGACACGGATGAACAGAAATACGGATATCGCACGATTAAAGGACTTTATAATATTATCCTTAAACTAAGGTCACTAAATTTGAAGCTGTTAAATACTTAAGTTTCGTCTATTACTGCCCAAGTAACAGTTTGCAATATAGCTCTTTTCTCTAATGCTTTAATCTTATAAGACTTGTCCTTCAACTAAATATGATTTTTCTTTATTATCGTATTGTCGAAATGTAAAAAAAAACAGCGAATTTAAAATTTTAGAAAAAACAATAATTTTTATACAAACATTACTTTTGTGTGTTGAAAAATGTTCGACTTGATAATTAGGTAACTGCCACTCATCAAATCAACCTAAAACTTAGTGCATAGGCTCGTTTTCGGAGGAACGTCACCCATGCCTACCTCCCCATAATCTGGGCTGGACTCATTTTTTTTAAATTATTCAGGAATGATTTAGTTTTATCGATCCCACATGGTCCGCGAATTAGTTCTATGTTAGTTAACGAGAAATGGGGATTTTCCCTTGTTTGGCAATTATTTAGGACCGATTTTGTCTTTAGGCCTCGATTCGATTGTTTTGAGTGATTTTGTTCAATCAAGATGGCCGTATCGAAGGGTATTATTGGTTTTGGAGTCGCTAAAAGTTTCTCATTTAAAATGTAACAATTTTTCTTATTTTTATTTCAAGTATTTTAGTCAAACTTTTAGGAAAAAAAATAAAATCACCTAAATCAGAATGACGGATAAACAGGCAGTTTCTCTGTCGAATCTGTAGTGTAATCGGTTTTTTATTTCTGTTCCAGCATTTACTGAAATGCCTTTACTTCAAGCCTATATTACAATGTGTACAAATTGTTAAAAAAAAGTCTTGTTCAAAAGTGAAAGTTGATAAGACAGGTTTTTTACATTGCCTCGGACTTTTAGTGGAAGCTGAAACCCTTAAACGCACAAAAAATATTAAAAAAAAAGTATTATTATTTTTAGCAGCTACAAAACTGAGGGGTGTTCAAAGAATGAACGTCCGGTTACTTGTAAAAAGGCAAAAACAAGCCTTAAAAAGCAATTTTTATTATAGAAATAGGAACTTTTATGAATACGATTTAAGTCAAAATAACAATTTACAAGGCTCTGATTTAAGTACTCGTATATTAAATGCGATATATCTGAAAAAGATGACGATATTTTTAACTGGATAAATAAATGCGCATCGGACACAAAAAGCTATCTAATGATGGGGATGGCGACAATTTAATTTATAATCCAGATTTTTCAAAAATGATTTGCAAACTTTGCAAAAGCTTACCGCTATGGTCATCTGTATTGACTGCATCCTTCAAAAGCGAACAATTAACGGAAAGCAGTGAAGCTGTCGAAAGCTATTTAAAAAAAATAAACACATTGATTTCAGAACCTCACTGTGCACACATGAATTTGGCAAAAGAATATATAGAGACATCCAAAATAAACAATGATATTCATTTGACAGAGATGATATGGAGTCACCCGAATTAATACATAATAATATTGGTATTGAATTGGCTGACAAGGATATTGAATTACACGAAATACGTACCGGTAATATTAATATATAAACAAAGGACCCGAAATAAATGTCGTTGAGACACCAGAAATTTATGATTTTATTTTCTTCGAAACAACGATGCAATCCATCGAAGAAGTGAGATACTTCGAAAACTGGATAGACTTGGAAAAAGACTAAAGTCAAGTATTTGAACGCTGTTCCTAAGTGGAATGACATAACAAATGAAAAAATGTGTGCTAACGCATTAAATATTGGTTTACTGTTGAATGGAGGTAGGTCCATTTTAAAAGCGTGTACTATGGTTAGGTTAGGTTAGGTTGGCGGTGCAGGAGATGCACCGATCATAGGCCAAGTGAGGCACATAGCAAACCAACTATAGTTATATGGTAGCAAAAGTCCAGCCAGTTTTATTCCAGTATGCTTCTTCTTGCTTCCGGTCTTAGAGCTTTTATGAGGTTCCTAATTCCGGATATCGAGAGGTCCGCTATTTCCGTTTGATCCGCCAGGAAAAACCATCCTAGGCATGAATATCTGCGCCATGAAAGTGTAGGGTAGTGACATAAGATATGTTCCGCCGTTTCTAGGTTTTCGTTTGCAAAATCAGTTGTTTGGTTCTCTTTTCGTTGAATGATGGCCACGTATCTTTGCTCACTAAACACCCTGCTGTCCTAATCCGGTCTGAGTTGGCTAGCAAGCTCTCGTTTCCGATATTGTTTAGATGATGAAGAGGTGGAAGTATGCTTTCTTTCATTTGCTGATCCAGATGTGCTCCCTTTTTATAGCTCATCTACTTTTTAACTTCCTACTATGTCTTTGTAAGCCGGAATCCAATAGAGCTCAACAGTGTTTGACTCTGTAAGTTTCGTTAGGGATTCATAGCATTTGAGTACCAGTTTTGATTTTATAAAATTGTTTAGTGCTTTAAGGGCGACTTACCAGATATGTGTATCTGTTCTAGTAGACTTTTAGAGATTGCGAGGACTTCCGCTTGAAAAACCGTACTGAAGTCGGGCAGAATACGCCTGCACCTAATTTATTACCCATTTTTGATCCATCTGTATAAACGTATATAGCGTCCGTGGAGTTTTCTCCGTCTGTCCAGTAACTCCTTTCCGGTAAAACGACTTTGAAGTTCCTCTCAAACTTTCTTGTAGGGATAATGTAGTTGGTCTGGATTTCTTTGTTCCATATGATCTTACTATGTCCGTATGACCGTGTTTCAAAACAGCCGTTAGAAAGGTGTATAGCACATTTCCACGCAATGTTTTTGCTGTATAAGTTGAGGTGCGAAAGGTTGAGCATGGCTTGGTGTGCTCTTAAGAGTTTTCCCTATATGTGCGTTTTTCTAGAGAGTTCCACCAGACCAGCGTTCCGTAAGTTAGGATTGGTCTTACGATTGCTGTGGACGTATGCCAATCTTGGTGTTAGACCCCATCTTGTGCCCAGCATTTTTTGCATTCATAAAGTGCTCAGTTGACCTTCTGGGACCTTTCGTTTATGTTCTCTCACCACAGGAGTTTATTGTCCAGAGTAAGTCCTAGGTATTTTGCTTTTTTGTATATTTGGAGTATTGTACCTCCTATCTTCGGTGGGTCGAATGATGGGATCTTTTATTTTTTGTGAACAGGACAATTTCAGTTTTAGAGTGGTTAACTCCTAGACGTTTTTGTTCTGCCCACTTCCTCATCTTTTCTAGTGCTTTAGTGGTGTTATCGCTTAGAGTATTTAAATCAATTCTAGAGGCGAGTATCACTATATCGTCGGCGTACGGCTACGGCCTTTTTGCCTGTATATGGTAATTGAATGAGAATCTCATCCACCACCAAAACCCATAACAGTGGAGGTAGCACCCCTCCCTGTGGTGTTCCCCTAGTGGCCTTTCTTACCATAGTTTCGTTATTTCACTCTGCTTTTATCATTTGAAATGCTAGGTGGTTGTATATCCATTTAATTACTGACACTTCAGTGTACCTAACTGGTAGTATATGCTATATAAAAACTTTCATTTGATCATCTTGTCTCCGAGACTATGTAAAAAAATGTGTTTATTTTATGGTTGCCAGCGTGTATTGCTTAGATTCTATGGATCTTTCAATTGTTCTGACAACAGAGTGGAGGGCAGAGTCAGTAGACTTACATTTGGTGTACGCATGTTGTGTTTCCGCTGTATATCTCTAGTATCCTCTCCAGACTTTTGAGGAGAAATGAAGTTAGACTAATAATAGGTCTGTAATCCTTTGGGGATGAGTGTTGAATTTTACCTTTTTTAGGTATAAATTTGACCTTCGATGTCCTACAGTTTATAGGTACATGTTTTAAGAAGAGTCATGCTCTGAAAATGTCGGTTAAAAGGTTTATTGCTAAGATTCCTGCTTGTTGTAGTAGAGCAGGGGATTTGTATTGTTTAAATAATGTTATCGACCACTTAACTTTAGCCAGTGTTACCACTTTTGCAGTGAGTGAGTTGACCCCTTCGGTGAAGCTAATTTGATTAACTTTCGAAATAGGGAAGTGTGTATCAAGCATATGTTAAGAGTTACAATTTTCGTTTCATCCTCTGTCCACTTGCAATCTTTTTTTGATCTGTGACAGTACCTCTTTAGTTTTCGAGAGAATTCGTGTTAGTCTTAACTGCCTAAAAAGTTTTTTTTGAAGTGATATTAGACATCAATCCCCTCAAATCATATAATATAAAATGCAATTTTAATATATAATTTTGGATATTGTCTGTTCCTAAACATTTAATAACGGTTCAATTCTGCGATGGGATTCGATCTCTCATTCATTTCCCTTATCGACATCTTGTAAGTAAAGGAAAGTTCCGCCCCACAATTTGCCTTACCAAATTTAAAAGGTGGACTTCATATTACCATATTATTATTTAAATAAAATGGAAATAATAAACCTTAAGTTAAAAAGCATGCAAGATGGTGGATTAGGGATCATCATTTAAAAAATTCTTTACATTCATCAATTTTTGTTAAAAAAATGATTTAATTTGTGTGCTCTAAAATGTAATTTACTATATAAGGTGTTTTCATATTTCGATATTATTCCTTTAAAAAATCCAAAAGTAAAAAGCTTGCTTGGAAGCTAAAGAGTTCCAAGGGCAACCTTTTAAAGTTCTGTATAACAAATATATACATATTTTAGATTCGTTAGATATTATAATTTGAAATAAAATACAATACGTTAAAAAAATTGATATAATTTAAGTTCTATAAAATTCCGATATTATTCCCTATAAAATTTTAAATTCTTATCTTTTTTAAAAAGAATAATTTAGGAATAAAAAAAACTTAAATAATATTTCATTATTCTTAAGAGGCAAATTTGCCGAATTTTGAAAAACAGAAACGTACTTAATCCACTATAAAGATATTGGCTAAGAAACAAAAATCATTTTGGCTTTGTTAAATGAGAACATTCGAGTATGTACCACTCATTTTTGAGCCTGCCAGAGCTATCATATTGCTATAGGTTGAGTCCTCAACTGGACTCTTATAACTGGTCTCAAGATCGGAATGTTCAGAATCATATCATCCTTACCTTTTTCTTTGATAGAACTTTCAAGTTGGAATTCCCACTAGCACAGGTTTTCCAAAAACAGTTGCGAATCTCTTTGTGAAGTAGGACAGCCGTAGTATTTTATAAAAATCGCAAATCACCAATCGCTAGCTATTTTCTGAGCGATTATTATTATAATCAGCATTTTTTGACTCAGTCGCAGAGATAAGTGTGTTGCACGATGGTTTTCAGAAAAAAATGAATTGTAAACCCAGTTTTTCATTCCTATCTGTCAGTCATAATGCATTTTTTTCAATAGTTAAACAGAAATGTGCAAAAGCTAATGAATAATTCTCGGGAAAATAATCAATTTAAGCTTAGCTTAGCGATTTTAGTAAAATCCCACTACATAACATTCAACGAACAACAACCAACGTCAAAGCTATAATTTTCATTCATTATTTATTTACGATAATTTAGCTGTAGATATTTTAAGCTAGTCGCAAGCAGACTCTACCAGCGGTCTGAGCTGGGCAAATGCATTTTTTTTAAACATATTTTTTATTTTAGTTACAATTAATATATATTGTTACTATGATTATAATATTATTACCAAAACAAAATGTTGTTATATGAATAAATTGTTATTTTTTAAAATATTTATAAACATTTTTAAATATTTACAAAATACATTTTTTTGTTTCATAAAGTAAATTATTTTATCAAAAAAACATTATTTTATGTCACATTTTTTTGTTTGTACCATTTAATATTTATTTTGAGCATAAAATTTATGTGACAATTAGATCTTTTTTTACACTTTTTAATTTTTCGGATACACTTTATTTTTAGCTTTTTATAATGTGTTATTTGGATTTACGAAATACTTACAGCTTGTCTATCACAATGTAACTTTCTTTGACTCGTCGGTAATTCAAAAGAAAAAATATATAAAAACTATATTTTGCATCATAAAGCTCACATTAAAAAGATCATTATCTTTTCACAAAGAATACGTCTGACAAAACATAAGTAAAGTACTATATATTCCTTATAAACAAACAATGTAAAACATTTAAAACGTATTGCGAGCGCCGCAAAAAACAAAACGTCTCAAATGCAAGAAAAAACGCCTGCGTTCGTGCGTGAGATCGCGTGCTCACGCGGCTCAGTGTTTCCATGTATGGCGTTTAGAGAAAACTCAATATAATGTATACGAAATACTATATACCTATTATACGTAAAGTTTATTGTATATTTGTATTAATTATATATATATATATATATAAATAATATGTATGCTCTTTAAGACAACGCACTTGATGCACTTGTCGCGTCGCGCACGGAGGAAGCTTTCGGAAATGAGGTTAATTGCATTGCGTGCGCTTGAGCGCTAAGCGGCCGGCCGGCAGGCGCACAGAGGGAAATTCGACTGTTTTTATAACTATTCATTTAATACATCATGCAGGAAACAAATTTTATATATATTTTAATTTAAAAATTGGTTTAGGTATACAAAATCCTTTTTAACAATTTTATTATTTATTTCGTATAAAAATTAAAAATTGCTCTCAAATTAGCTTCCGTTAAAAAATATATATTTTCAATGAGAATCTGAAAATCGTGCTTAAATTTTATTGAATACATACTCTATTAAAAATCTTCCTCTAAAAAATAAAATTTGTCCGCTAAAAAAATCAAAAATGTGCTCTATTTTTTATTGAATGTACTCTAAATTTTAGATTTTTTATATAATAATAAGCGCTAATCGCTAATCGTTTAAATGAATTTAAAGATATCTATTAATAGTATAATATAAAGAATAAATATTTTTGCAAATCAATCCACACTATTATATATATCTTTTTGAAGCAAATTAAATTATCCATAAAAATATCTCAAAATTGTTGTAATCGGGTTATGAATGACTAAGTTTTAACATCTTATTTTATTTACAATCTGTCGTACAAAGATGACATTCGGTAAATTGTGTGGTTTTGGATTAGTACGTGAAAGAAATCAATAGTTAATTCTTATTTTTTTTTGTGTTAGGTTAAATTCCTACACGACATATAATGGTATTCTTAAAATAATTAAGTTTGAACTTCTAATATCTGTCAATTAAGTCCGAAGGCTTGAACCTTTTCATCCTTCTAGTGTCATTTTCTGTATGTAAAAGATTCACTGTTCGTTTGGGTGAGCATTGGTTGAGCACTAAGTCGGTTTTTTATATTTTTTGCTAAAGTTTTTAATTTCCGATTGTCCAAATAAGTTTAATTATGGATTTATAAAGTAGGAGTTTGTTTTCAATAGAAAGTTTTGAGTTTTTCCCCATCAGCCAATACATT
>JAAAKO020007015.1:0-19283 GCA_010015015.2 Bolitophila cinerea | reverse complement strand
CATGTTTGTTGGAGAGACGTAAAATACTACAGTTCTTCAGACATTAAAAAAAACATGTTTGCAAAATTTTTTTTTCTCTGATAATAAATTCTTTTTTGCATATTTTTTAAGATTTTAGTACGAACTGATTTGTGTTTCTCTGTCGTTAAATATCTGTCGGAACAATTTATTCTATTCATGCGCAATCATCAACAATAAATCATACCTAATTCTGAGTAGGAGTAAACCGTTTTTGATCCCTGTATAATTAGGATTAGCAACAAATTAAAATGCGTAAACAAGTTCTTGAAATATTTCTATATACAATCAACATACTCGTATACCGATATAAAATGTAATTCTTTTAAAGCTTTAAATTATATCCAAGAGCAAGGGTACGAGTATATATGATAATATGATGCTGTCACGCTTGAGAGCAGATTATGATTAAAAAATACAGTAAAAACTCGCTCAAGCATGAATGATATGCTTGCGCTATCCACGATTTATATTCAGCTTTGTGCACGCGGGAGCTCTCACACCTGCAAAGTGTTCAAAATATGCTAATTTTAAGTCACTCTCACAAAAACACACCACGACCGGGAGGCGTCGCGCCGGCAGCGGCAGCGGCGGACCCGACAACCGAACATGTCACCCGAAAAGATGGAGCATCCGGAGCAGCGGCAACAGCGGCTCCGTCGCGTCGGTCGGTTGTTGAAATGCATTGCAGATTTGCAGCAACGGTCGCTCTGCGTTTGGGTTTTAAATAAATTACCTAAATCATTTGCATGGGTGCACCATTCAAAAATTGAGATTAAACCATTGCTCTGGAAACAAAGGCGCTGAAATGAAATGGTAAAGTTGACAGTGGAACGATACTCTTGAACAAAAGGTTGGCATCATGCACGTACAACCTGTGTGTTTTAGCAGAAACTCGTTAAATTATATTGGAGTTTTAAATATTTCATGTAAACACAAAATTCTATTAAATATACATTTAAAACCTATAAGAGTCCAGGTAAAGAGCCCGGATATAGTTCATTTAGTTTTTTTTAAGTTCCTTAAAGATAAAAAAAATAAAGGTTAGTTTCGTTTAATTTACCCTGTGAATAAAATGCAAATATAATAACCTCAAATATAATATTTCACGTTTATCTTTTGTAGTTTTGTTATTAATTAGTAGTTACAGTATAAGATTTATTATTTTTAAAATATTTAATTTAACTTCCACTTTTTTAACCCGATTTCAGTTATGTGATCCTTCTCAAACTTGGCACCTAGCCTACTTCAGGAGATATAGAAACAAATATTAGACTTGTTTTCGGAAGACCAAGAAGTGCGAAAAAGTCTACGTGCCAAAATAAAGACTTTGTTTTGAAAAATATGTTTTTTTACATTTTGTTAAAATGTATCTTTTAACTTCACATGATTACCATCGATAGATTTTTAGACATAATTTTAACCCAATTCCACTTATCTAAACCAGTTCAAATTTAGCACATCAACTCGTTTGTATAAAAAAATAAAAAGTTTTTAAAAAGTTCAAATAAGGGAAAATTAAAATATATATAACATTTTTGAAGATTTTGGGTTTAACTAAAACTGTGCTTGTTATATTGTAAAGTTGTTCTGTAATTATGAGGAATTAATTTGAAAGCATATAAATGGCCTTTTTTATAAACTCTTCTTTGTTATCAATAGCTCCAAAAATCCATATATTTGAGCAACTAATTTACTCGATATAATCAGCAGACTTGATCTTACCAGCATGCTGATGCTCTATCTTAGCATAGCGAGAAGTATCGCAGTATTTATAAAACGCTAAAAAAATAAGACTACTTAATTAAATATGTATATATCCACTATATCTGTAGTTGATAAATAACCTCTATTATATTTGAAATATTTGCTAGTTATTAGGAATAAGCTTTATTTTTTTTAGGCGTTAAATAGGATTTTCGTATAACCACTTTTTTTAAATGAAGAAAATAACAAAGATGTATTTGATTATTATCTACGAAAATATTATAAACTACAACAGTTTTTGTAACAAAAATTAAGTAAAAACAATATATTCGACTAGAAAGAAAACAGGTGGTGAAACATAAAATTGAAATGGTATGTTATTATAATTCAAAAATTTAGCGTAATATTTTTTTTTCCAAACGTATGAACAAACATTGTTTCTGTTTGAAAAGAATTAGCGAAAAACGAAGTTTCGCTTCAATCGTGTTACGGAATCGCTTAGTTTCAATAAATCCTGAGCGATTGATACTTTTACGATTGAAATGCCTTTCAATATTGAAAGTTTCAATCGCTTAGGGATTCTCACTCTGAGAGTTTCAATCGCTTAGGGAATCCCACTCTAAAAATTCTTAGTGTTGAATGTTAATTGTCCAAAGGTGCGATAACCAATTATAACGAAAGATATAATAACTAGGAATAACAACTTTTAAGATTAAAGCTATATATTTCAAGAGGAGAAATAATTCTTTTTCTGATTTTTTTTTGGAAAAATTAGTAAATGAAGTGGGCTCTTATAATAATATAGAGATCAAATGAATATATTCACGTTTGGAGACTTCCAAAAAAACTTAATGCGATGTTTTTAATTCAATAGCAATAGGGATAACACATAGGAACATATTTATGTAATCATGAAGAATGCCCTTGAATCCAAGAAAGCTGATTCCTACTAAAACGCATCTCATTGTTAATAATCATTATCGATCCTCGTTTGCTACCTTAATCACATTTTTTATAAATCGATTTCATTAAAAAGTATCTCTACGCCAAACTTTTTGAATAATAATAATTACAACCACTAATTAAATATCTAGAATTATAGATTATGAATATATGACTACATGAAATCTAAAACACCACCACTTACCAAAAAACACAGAGATTTCATGTATCATGTTTTGGTTATGCATTATGCAATGCGCGCACACACACACTCACACACAAACTGACTGAAACAGCGTTGTACAGCTTCTTACCTAATAGAAAACTGTTTAAATAATAATATTAATAACGAAACCATTTGATTGTATAGTCTTCGACATCGTTGCATGGGTACTAATATCAGAATTGAGAAAAAAAATATGCGGGTCTTTCGCAAACGCTATACCCAGAAACATAATGACAATTAATTAATAGGATTACGTAAAAAATGGTCAACTAGCACGCGCGTGTCTTAGCTTGGCTCTTGGCATCAGCACCTTTCAGTTGCTCAGCACTCAGCTGCTTAATGTAGCGCAACGCAACGGCGGCGGCAGCGGTGGCGGGCGGGCGGGCAGCGCAGCGATCGTTTGTATTGATGTTTGATGTTGTTTTTGTTTGATTTCAAGGCTTATACACAATACACACATACATCCGCAAAATCAAACACACACACTTTTATATTTTATTTTTATTCGCACACTAGACCTACATTACTATATATATACATATATGTATATACAGTTTACATTCACACATGCACACACACAAGCCAACTATAAAATATTTGCGCTTATCATTGTCATTGTTTATCATAACCTCTTCTACATAACATAGCATTTAGCATTTGCATATACTGTCCACACACATACACACACATATTACACTACACATTTATAAATATTAAACTGCACTCACACACACACAGAAAATAAATGAAAAGCAGCATTTTGTTTGTAATTGTGTGCACACGAAAGACAAAAGCGTACGAGTTACGACTAATTATTATTAATAAAAATATTTATTAAAATGTATTGTGAAAGACACTCATGCACCCTGTCTTACAGCATACGCACAATACACAGCCCCAATAATTTCAAAAAAAAATCTAGCGCCACTGCCACCCATCGCAAACATAAAAATAATAATAATACTAATAATTAGAGAATGTACGAAGTAAAGTTTGTGTAAATAATAAAAAATATATATTGTGGAAAACGTAGTAAAAATGTCTACCTGATTATTTAGCCAAACGACTGCCGTCGAGACTGCAAAGATCGATGCGGGAATCCGGAGAAGTGTGATGTGGGCAACGTACGCACACACACAAACACATACACACACGCAGGCTATATGGTGTAGCAGTCTCGTCGCGTTGACGTTATGAAGGGTGACTCCACAGTCCACAGTATACGCAGGTATATATGATGATGAATTCCTTAAGCAAGCATCTTCTGAACAGGAAGGAGTACACAAGGGCAGCGCCCAAGATTTAGTTATTTCGTTATATTAAGAAGCTTTACATACCACACGCGCCACTGCGTAATTTCTTACAAATTATATATTTTCCCGAACGAAAATGAAACACTCGCACTGTGTAATAACGTATAATATAGTAGAAATATAGTATTAGTATACAGTGAACACTAACACACACTCGTATCGATCGCAACCACACACATATACACAGAGCCGAAGGAACACCACTGTACAGTGTACACTGTAGTGAATCGAGGTGTGGAGTGTAGATTCAGTTACAGTACGCGCACAACACCGTGGAAAATATGCTTAGAGTCTCCGCGAATGACACTACTGAATCGATCCACGCATATCAGTAGAATGTTTTCCGCTGATTTGGGCACCATTTACAAATAGAAAATCCTGGCAAATTATTCAAGAATAGGCGCACAAATTCTCAGCACTTTGCACTTGCCTTTGTCTGACCGACGCAAAATCACTCATCTGACTGAGTGTGGAGCGAACCCGAAGAACAACGGAACGATGTCGAGTACGAGTAGTGACGGGACGGGTGACAGCGCGCTGTCGCTGTGAGCAAAAATTGCGAGTTGCGAGAACCAATCGAATGTTTGGAATTGAAGTTTCGGGCTACATATCGCAACTGTCAGCTGTCAAAGGTCGATTTGATAGGTACTGTCAAGAGCTATTATAGCCCATTCGACAAAACTGCATTACCGATTTTAAATTATTTAAAATGTATGTACATGATAATATTTTATGATAAATAATAAAAAATATTGAAATATTAAAAATGGCGTAAGCTTTTTATTGTGCATTTTAATCCTTTTAGAAAGTTTGAGGAATTTTAAAACATGATTTATAATTGCATAAATCAAGGCAGAAATACGAAAGAGTCATATTAAAATTGACGCTTTAGACGTTTTATAACTTTTTAAACACTATTGCCAATTATATTTATAACCCTAAATTGTCGAAAAATGCTAAAAATAATGCCTTTTTTGTAATTTTAGGATTTTTAAAACAGGTTTTTATATTTGAAAATCGTGTTACAAAATGTTATAAAATGTAAAATGAGTTGAATGCTAAACATTTAAAAATAAAACAACCATTCTAAATTAACATCATGTTTTTGAACACACTGTGGTATAAACCAATACACACTTTTTAAGTATTTCGATTTTTCATCAAACAATCCAAAGTAATCCCTGATAAAAATGAAAATGTTATAGGGTCTCGTTTATTCCACCATTCACTCGCTTTGTTTAGCCAAAGAGCATTTTGTAGTAACAAAATACTTTTAATGATAATAAAAAAAACCTATATTTTGATAAGATATCAATTTAATTTAATAATTAGAAAAAGTACCCTGAAAAGCCAACGAGAATAACACTAATATTATAAACATGCGTCAATCAGGTAGCACTAATTTTAAACTTTTTTTCTCTTTCTCTCTCTCTCTTTGCTACTGGTATAAAATGCTTCAGCAAAAACATTAAATGGTATAATTCCCCTCCGTATGCGCCTCGCGCCAGCTTCGTTTTGCTCGCCGACATAAATTCGATTCAGTCAATCGGAGAGTTTTGAAGAGGAAAGAAGTGTTTTGCAAATAGGGAGGAAGTACCAATATTTGGTACAGTAGTGTAAGAATACATATTATTTTGCATTAGAACCGATTGTATAATAGCATTCTGAAGTAAATCCCTGCAAAATTTAGAGAAAGCTAAACAAAATACGCCGAGCCTTTGAGATAAAAACCGTCGCTAAATAGATCACATTCGAAATCCGGATAGCAGAGTTGTCGTTTTTCCATGTCCTTTGTTTAGCCTGTGTGCTCTCAAACTGCGTGCGGCCATTTTGATTCGCGACGTCGCCATACACACATTGCTTTATAAACCAGTTCGTTCGCGTAAATATTTTTTCGTAATACGGTGCTTGGTTATAGAAAAGTAATTTGACAAACGTACAGTAAAAACTACAATAAGTGTGTGGTGTAACATACAACAACAACAAACCAAAAAAAACAATAATTAATTGTAATTACTATGTGTTTTATGTATAGTAATTAGTAGAGCGATATATATATCTATATATACATGTGTGTGAGAAAGTCGCAGTAATAACAACCAATTGAACAGAATTTAGAAAGCGACCGCCGACGTGTAACACACACACGCACATCCGCAAGGATTCAAAAGGAGCATTCACAAATGCAAGTCCGTGCAGAATCGATCAATGAAGAACGGTGTAGCTATTGTACTGTGATATTATTTGTCCGAACTAAAAAGAGACTAAGTTAATAGTGAGACTATTGCAGTAATTTTATCGCAAATACACAACAAAATAAAACAGACAATCGAAACACAATTTTTATTTGTTGTTCGTGGCACAGACACATATTCACCATCACCACCAATACACACAGTGCATTTCTATTTTCCTCGAATAAGTCTTTATTTTTTAATCGAATGAAAGTATAATTAAATGGTTTTCAAGTGACTGTGTATTTTATAAGTTTTCGTTACAAAGAAAACTAATATGTACTAAGAAGTTATTATCTTGTGCGTTACAAAAAAAAGTGTGATAGTAGTTCAGATAAGACTAATTAATTACGAAGACAACATCAGAAGCAGCAGCACCTCTATTTTACATCCGTTTTGTGAAGTGTACACCACGTTGATATCGCAAAGATGACTAATTCGCACAACAGACCAATGGGGGGCCGGAACTCCGAAAGGTAAGTCTTATTTTCTAGAATTTAAATCTTAAATGCGTAATGAGTAGAAATTGTGTGTGTTTAGCCAAAGCACATGTTTAAGTCCATCGGAAACGATCAAGTCGAAATTCTCAAAAGCACGTGTTCTGCAACGTTGATACATTACAATTTATATAGTTTTCTTGTTGATTACGTCACAATTATTTAGTTATTGCTGTTGTTTCGAATATATTAACAAAAAAATATTTATTATATTATAATTTTTTTAAGTATCTACAATTGCTCGAAGATTCTAACCTATACGGTTTTTCAAAATTCCCACATGTAAAATAGCATAAATTAGTAGAAAAAAGTGGCGCGCGTCGTCAAACATTTAGAAAGCGCAGACGATTTGAACGCAAGCCGTGTATGTCGTAAGCCAGTGAGTCACATTTAGCTTTTTTGTTGGCAACATTCAAATCAAGTGCTTTTTTGTGTATATTCAAATGATTTATAGTAATTTTGCAAAAACGGTCATGGTATTAATTATAAATACTCGAAGTGGTTGAACCTTGAAGATTTCTTGCTTGAAAGTTACCTTTGTTGAAGTTTAGACAGTTCTATGTTTAATGACCTCACATAATTTGTCGATTGGGCACATTTGATGTAGTTTTATGTTGTATTCAAAAATTGCAATTTATGTGACTTCAGTTTAGCGACCTTTTTTGATATATCAATACAAAGAGTTAATAATAATAGTATTAATATATTATTTTAAGTTTACTAAAAAGTGGTTCACAATTAAGCGAAAGAATATTGTTTTTTATAAATTACAAAATAAAAATATAGTGAAAAATAAAAATGTATTCAAACATTTTTAAAAAAGCGACTAAAATAAAAAGAAACACTTTTTTTGTGCACAACCCTTAAGTTTAGGTTTATCTCGTAGAATCCCACCCCAACAAAAAATATTTAAGCACTACATCTTCTTTTCCAGCTCAAAAAGAAGCATTTCATAATATTATTAAAATTATATATAAAAATGTTATAAACATTAAAAAAGAAACCGTTTCCTATTCAAGATTTGTTTTAAGTTCGTGCGTAACAAATATTTATGGAAGTATTATAAAATAAAGATGAAAAATGATGTACAATATAATATACAGATATGTATAATAAAAAAATAATTAGGATATTTAGACCTACCTTAAAGACTTTAAGGTAGGTCTAAATATCCTAACCAAGCCAGAATGTTACCGTTTATTATATTATTTATTGTCTTCATATATTTTGTTTTTACCTGCAATTATTGAAAAAAAAAACCTTTAAATTACAATAATATAAGACATATATAAATGATATATTTATTACAATTACAGGAACAACGTAAGCCCCAATCAGTATACGGGTGGCTACTATGGCAGCAACCGCAAAAACAAGGGCCAAAAATCACCAAACGGTGCCACGTTCTTTAATAGCAGTATTTCGCCTACCAGCTCGCTATCATCCAGTCCACCGAGGTTCGGTCGATCCCAGCCCATCCAAACCACAAATAATTATCATCAACAACAGTACAACAACCAGAACTACCATCAACAACAGCAACACTTGAATAGCCAACAGCAACGATATAGCCCAGGCGGCTTAAGTGCATCTTCGTCATCCTCGCCACCAAACATCACCTTGTTTGCTGGCAGCAAGTGCTTTGATGCCCCGGCGCCAACCGCGTTGCCCCGGCCACCATCGCACTGGACCTCGTGCAGTATTGCCAGCGCTCGCGCAAATGGTAAATCAGACGACTTTTCGCAAAACTTAAAGATGATGCTAAATGTCGCCGCCTAACAACGGCCTTCACAGTGTGTTCCTGATTTTATACGTTGCCATCATCGTGTTTATCGCAGTGATGGCAAACCCACTATTACTACTACTGCAAACAAACAAATGAACTGACTACAATAATAGTAAGAAAGGAATTCATCCAGACAACATAACCACATCATTAGTATTTACTACAAACACACATCAACAACAACAACAGCATCCACCCAACAACAAATCAGTGTGCGAACATTTCTGCGTTCTGTTCCAAACAACAAACAAGTGATTACCCCAAAAGCAAAATATCAACTCTAATTCCAAACCCGAAACGAAAATCAACATTTAAACAACAACAACAACAAATACCCCAACACACAAACATAAAACATAATAGCCCCCAACATACAATAGAGGTAGCAACATCAAAACGGTGAGTGAGCATGACCATGCATATTGCATTTTAATTTTATGATGTATATATTATATTGTATAACAAACGTATTTCTAGTTTATTGAGCAGCAAAATTAAAACAATGTGTACTTTATACAATTGCAGCCTAACTACCACAAAGAAACTAGAATTTCAAAAAAACATGGCCCTGCTCGTTTCATCCACTTGTTGTTCAAAAACCATTTTAGTCACTCTTTTTATTCAAAACAAACTGCGAACTGTGCGCCAAAATCACAAACAAACACACACACACATACATACATATACATAAAACAAAAACATTATTAATAGGAAGGATAAAAGTGTATATATCCGTGTAGATGTAGGCAAAATTTATGTATAAATTAATTTTATCAATGGCTTTAGGATTAATTATTTAAATGTAAACAACAGCAGTGATAGTAGGGTGCGAGGGCGTGGACAGTTGTATATTTTTATATTTTGTTGACGCAAACGAGAGAGAGAGAGCGAGAAAGGAGAATAACAGTTGACCAAATTGATTTTGATTGATATAACAAGAAGATTTGTAAATAGTTTATAGATGAAGAACTGCGCCCTCCACCTTTCCTAAGACCACTTCGTTGCCTAAATACAGTAACAAATAAATGGTTATATACAAATATAATGTACACACACCCGAACAAAAATTCTTATGATTTTGTTGCTCTTTTGTTGAGAATTTCTTTGAATACTATGCGTCGCCCACCTATATTACACAGCGCGCGCGAAATGTAGGAAGATTGCCAAAAAATGCATACATTATTACTAATTTACAAATCGGCATCAAAATCATTCATTTTTTTGTTTGTTTGATAAATGTGTGTACAAAACACAAGAACAACACAGTGGTATTTGAGTAAGCGACGCACGGCGACAGGACATACACATATACGGTCTCGGTATTTTTTTTGTTAAACCCCATGTCCGAAGTACGGCACTTGAACTTGTATTCGTTTCCAGTAGATTTGATAGTGAAGAACAACCATTTATAACAAATTGTACATTTATGATACAACAATTGAATTATGCATTTTTTTTATTTTTAAAAAACAAAACAAACTTTTCATAGAAAACAAATTTTACGGTTGGGAATCTGAAAAAATTGTTTACTGCTTTGACGTGAATTAAATCCTTTTATTATTTTAGAGAAATACAAAAATTATAAAGAAACGAATGCAAGTCCGATTGCACTGTCGTCGTGTTACTGTCGAGAATAGAGCTTTTTTGATGGCTCTGGCGTGCTGCTTTTATGTTTAAATAATTGTCTATACATTTAATTTTGTATAATTTGTTTGCAACGTATGACAATGTAACAACATCCACATACACACACAAACACGAATAATAGGGAAGAAGAAAAATCATTGTTTTAAGTGATAGGTTAGTGTTTTCCGATACATGGTGTGTTTTTTTTTTAAAGAGCACATTAAGAAGCTACAGGTAGACCGGTCGGAAATCAATCAAACAGCTCAATATGTATGTTATCTGTGATATTTCTCTATTAAGCTTTTTGATTTGAATTGAATTGCAAACAACAACAGCACAAAACATGTTTTCTAATAACAATAAAATTGTCCCTCTGGCCAACTTGAAACAAAACATTTAAATACAACCTACTTTCAACTAAATCTGTAAATTTAACATTGTATAATCAATATGAATTATTTTAAATTGAAGTGATATTATTTGCCTATTCGACATACTTTTGTATTAAGATAATAAAAACAAAAAAGAAAACTTTATTTCCTTGTAAATTTGGATTTATTTTTAAGAGTACCATTGTCATTGCCAGTCATTGCAGTGTGTGACGTCAGACTGAAAAGTGTGTCAAACCAGTACGTACTATTTGCTTGCCTGAGTAACATTTCGCAAGTAGAAACAAGCATTTTGCACTTTTTCGATCTGACCACGCAACTATAACTTTCGATGGCACACACACAAACACATATATATATTAAGAAACACTGACCACAAATTCTCCCAAAAAATAACGTTTGTGGTGTTCTAACACATACGAAACATACACACACAAAAAACACAGACACATAGACACATGCCGAAATTTAACAACAACAACAATCGTGCGTGTGCTGTATGTGTGTCTGTGTTTCCTTCTCTTTGATATTTTCCTTAAATATTTATCAAAATGGAAACTAACAAAGAATCGAATTAATGGAAACAAAACAAACAAATTATTATTATTATATATATATAAATATATTCTATTGATGTAAAAAACAAACAAAACAAAAATTTTTGTTGGTGTATTTAAAATAAAACACACACAAATTAAGCCGATCATCCAACAGAAGACGCAAAACACAAACGAAAAAGATAGAGAGAGAGCGTCTCATTTTATTAAATATTAAGTGTGTATTACTTAAAGAAATAATCGGCGTAAACACTAAATTTGTTCTAATCTTAAAAATATTATATAAATACAAGTATAATAATAATTTAATATAACAAATACAGTACAAATACAAATATGGTACGTTTATAAAAAACACACATACACACAAACACACAAAACAAAAGTCAAAAAACCTAATGAATAAAACAAAGAAAATATAAAGAAATTGATTGGATGAACAATAATATTAAAGTAAATCATAAACTACACAAACACACACACGCATATAAATATTGTATTGTATAATTAAACTAAATGTGATGAAATGCCTCCAGCAGGTGCTCGCCTCCGGTTGGAGGAGAAATTGAGCAAACCACTTAATTTTTAAATTTTATAATATTGACTTTTGAAACAACACTCCGACCGATTTGCAGCAGCGTTAACGTTGAAAATTTGTTCAAGCGCAGACTTAAATATTTATGTTTTATTTTAAAATGTTATCAGATAGTCAATAGAGTCTCGTGCGCCAGTTCAAATGACCGGTTGCAAGATTTAATTGATGAACCAATTGTGATTTCGAGCTTTTGTGTACACCGCAAAGGTTCGCTGTGTATATGTGATTAGTCAAGCGTCTTGAATGTGTTCTCTTCGTGCGCACATCCAGAAATATAGTCGTCATCCAAATAACAAACAAAAAAATCGGTCGGCCCGGAAATATTGTGTATACAGAGAGCTTGATTCGAAGCCACAATTTATGATAATAACAAAAACAGATCGTTTAATCAGTACTCAAAGTACGAATTAGAATTGTAAACCATTAAAAACAAGTATTGTCTAAAGAGAGAAACTAAAAACACGTGTCTTTCTGTTTAGATTCAATTTACGGCTCTTCCTGGAGCAGAAATACACTAAAGGCGATACACACTCATGTGTTGTCTTCTTCTATATTCATTGCCTTTGAAACCATAAAATGGATCGATACAAAAAATATATAAAGTAAACATATATAAAACATTAAAAAAGAGACACAAAAGTTCCAAAGTCCATTTCTACACGTATTGATTCAACGATGCTATAGACTGTATATGCGAAAGCAAGCCTAGTATAGACCTTTTTCTAGAGATTAAAACCAACACATATACACTTTCACATACATACAAACACACACATACACGATAACCCATCAATTTCTTTGTTTATGGTTTAATTTGTTTCCATAACTGAAACAACCATTATTTAATATTATTCATTAAAGTGGAAGCACCACAACTTTGTCGGTGCTCCACCACTTTTGTGCAATGTCTGCTATATTTATTATTTGTCGTCTTATTTTTTTTAATGTGATCTCAATTTTATAATATAAATAAGAAACAAGAGCACACTTCTCTATAGCAAACAGATAAACAGATCCATTTACTCCTTTGATGATATTGCGTTTTTTTAAAAGCTGAAAAGATTTAAATACCAAAAAAATAAAAATTAATAAATATACAATCAAAATTATTGGAAAATGGAATGGAGAAACTAGTGAACACATTCAGTCCTGGATGTTGTGCATAATTTCATAGTTGTTGGAGAAATATACCTTAAACGTACGGAAAAACATTCATCCTAAATTCCAAAGATCCGAGCCCATTCCACACTTTTATAAACGGTGCGATGTTATGGAACAAAACACGTTTGTGTAGTATAATATCTCCAGTATCTGGAGTTGTTACACGAACGTGCAATGCCTCCACGTCCACTTTAATGCATTCTTGCTACTCGAAAATGTAAGCAATTCAATTTTAAAAGTGTACAAACTCATGGCTCGACTTTTATAAATATTGTAAAGTGGCCGACGCGCTTATACATTGCATTTTTATCGGTTTAAATAGATCCGACCCAATGTTGTTTCTTTGGACACTGCATTTCGAGCAGAGACTGACCAAATACTTGATAAATTTATCTCACAATAAGGCGAAGCCGCTAAAAAAATTGACACAACAATCTAAACCAAAAAAGTGTATATTTCTCAATCAGCTTAATTGTATCGATGGTATTATTTTTAGTAACCCCCCAAAACCTCCCTTTTTATTATTTTATTCCGACAAAATATTATGTCTTTGTAATTTCCAGTATATTATTTACCCTCAGGTTTAAAATTAACCAATCTCCTTTAGACACAAAAAAGACAAATGAAAAAGACAAAAAAAAAACAAAAAAAAAACAAAATAAAAAACAAAAACTTTTAAAACTTTTATTTTTTTAAAACACGCAATAACACCAAGAGACTAAATGTAAGAAGATTTAATTAACATAAATCAGAAACACGACGCTTTAATTAGAAGTGTAAACAAAACAGTGAGGCAATTTTGAGATATTCTGTGATTCGTAAATTAATATTGTATAATTATATATTATATTTTATTAAAAAAAAAACAACAAAACATTTTATGATTATTGAAAGCAAAAATTGAAACACAAAACTCACATCCACATTATTTAAGTTCTCCACAAAGTCCATCACTTT
Organism: Bolitophila cinerea; assembly: GCA_010015015.2. Taxonomy (NCBI): domain Eukaryota; kingdom Metazoa; phylum Arthropoda; class Insecta; order Diptera; family Mycetophilidae; genus Bolitophila; species Bolitophila cinerea. Next base: position 5,275 of record JAAAKO020007015.1, on the reverse strand, counting down.
CATATCCCATGGTTGAAATAAAACACCATAAACCCACACATACATACACAGACATACACACACACACACACACACACACACATACCCCACAAACACATATTTGTAACAAGAACATATTTTTTTAATCAATACATAAGAGAAATCTCAAATTAAATGTGTAAGGACAACTGTGTGTGAACGAATAATAATAGAGTACCAAAATATTGTGAACAAATAACAAACAATTTTTACGACATCAAATCAAAATTCCCATAAATCCGTAAAATTGTAAAACATCAATATGTAATTGTGATCTATCATAAGAAAAATCAATTTATTCCTTTTATACATAGATTAAACTTTGTATATTTCCTGTAAAATGTCATTTATACCCTACCCAATCCCAATACATCCTTCATTCCTGGACCTTGCCTAAAAGGTCCGCCAAATGTTTGCGTAAAGAGATGTTAACATATTTTCAATATTTATGTTATTGTATACACAAAGTCCTTGACTCTTCTCTTGCAGAAGTTTGAGGCAACCAACAACAAAAACGTCTTTATCAAGGCGATGTTTCTTAATTTTCAGGTGCACGACGATCGGTCTATTTCCAGTAACAATGCAAATAAAAGGTATATTTTGGAATCCTTTTATCCATCCTCGTTTACGTTCAGGAAATGCAGAAGGACTGAAGAAAATAAACAGAAGACGGATGAATCGGATGTATGAAGAAAGTCTGGAAGATTTATATATCTACTCTTGATGCCATTTTGCAAGTTAAATGTAACATGTAGTGGATTTGTACCGATTTATTTAAATTCCTAAAAAAAAACATCCTTTTAAAAAATAATATATTCTATTTTTATTTTTTATAGATATTGTTGCATGAGCCAATTGACATTTTTCCAATTTCTTAGACGCTTAAAAGAGGCCAAAAATCAATACAAAACATTTTTTGAAAAGCACTGAAAAATTGCATAAAAATAAAAAATATAATTAGTGATGAAATAAATAAAAGTGAAAAGAATTCGTTTTTTTTTTTAAATATTGTGTTAAAATTAAAATCTTTCTTTTAAATTCACTATATCCTTGTTGTTCCGGTTGTTCCGGAAAATATCAAAAATGGATTTTGTCCGAACGAAAACTAAAATTGCAGAAGATAGCTGACATACTAAAGATATATGAAAAGGTTTATTTTGCATGATCATTTGGGCATGAGAAAGCTGTGCTTGAAATGGTTGCCGCGTTTGTTGACACCAGACCAAAATCGCGTCGATGATTTGAAGAACTGTTTGACCATTTTTAAGCGCAATTCAAACGCTCCCCCACTCGGCTTATTCTCCAGATCTGGACCCCAGCAACTACTGTATTTTAAAAGATCTCAAAAAATGCTCCAGGGAAGGAGAGCCTATTTTGAGGCCAAAGACAAATCTACAAAAAAGGGCAACGAAAGATTATCATACAAACCAAAATTAAAACAAAAAATGCGAATAAAAAACATATATTTCTTTTTGTTTACCATCTTGATTGTTTTTATACACCTCACTCATAATTAAAACAAAAAAAAAAATGTTTTTGCCCTTCTAACCATTTTTTTATAGCAAACACCTCTTACATTCTTTAAAGCCAAAATATGTTACTAAACTCCCAATGGAGTTATTTCCCAAAATCATTATGGACTTCAGTTTAGGGTTTATAGTTTTTCTTTTAAATATTCAAATTTATATATTTCAATCGCTCATTATTTATCTTCCAAATCATTTTTTTAACATGCGCGAAGCCATTTGTCGTTAATTCTTGTCAATAATCATGTTTTATGAGTTCTAATTGGTTTATATTATATATGTTTGTTTATTTACTTAAATGTATACATGTTGTAATAATCATACGAAACATGCAAAATTGCACATTCACATTTAGTAGAATCTGACAATGTCAAACATAAAAAACGGCCTAATAAAAACATTCTTTAGCAAATATATTATGCTAATCACGCGAGTTCTCTGCACTGTGTAAAGGTCAGACAAATTGCACGACGGCACAGCGCACCCAAACGTTTACGTAATTCATAAAATGTGTAGCATTTGGTTATTTCAGACTAATCGGCAGCACAAGTGCCAACATTAATTGCGAGTTACCTTTTAGTTGTTTTTCTTTCGTTTGCGAGCTGCCAAGCAAAAGTATTTTAGATGAGAGTCCAACAGAGCACTCTATAGAGTCGTGTGGCAATACTATGAATTGTAGCGCTTACTATTACTACACTATATAAATATATATATATATATATATAGACTATATAGTATAGTTCTGTTTTCAGTGTGTATGTTATTTTCGGTCAGCTGAGTGCGAGCGATGTGGCCGTGGGGTTTTTGTATGTGTGTGTGTTTTTGTCTTTGTGGCAGTTCGAAACTTCTTCGATATACAACTGCAAATAGAGAGATTTCACTCAATGTGCGACAATGGTATTTTTAAATGTGTTATTTTGTAACTTGTACCAATGCAGCGATAATTTAAATATACAATTATAACTAAAAATAGTATTGTGCTTTTCATCTTGTTTTATTTATTATTTTTGGAATCGTTAGAATGAAATTATTAAATTATTTAAAAAAGTCTCTAAAATTATTTATTTATTATTAACGAAATCAATTGAATTTAGTTTTTCTTCAGATGAGCATTATAATAACACAGAACGGTAATTAAAATTTCTAGACCATTATTGTGTAAACTAGCGAAAATTATAGCTTTGGTCATAACAAATGTCTTAGGACCTTAGAAAAAATGACATTGTATTTGTACATACACTGTAGATGTTTGATTGTCGGCAACGGATCCAGAAATTATTCATCGAGTGTTTTTTGAATATGTAGCGGGTTTCACCGATACTTTTTTTATCTCTCAATGTTAATAAAAATATTATCAACTCAATGGATTTTGGATTTACGTTCTGGATTGGACTCATTTTACTGCCACATTCTTAAACTGTACGCGTATACCTCTTCTTGCACCGGAATTCTTCTTTTATAGCATTACGTTTTTAAAAAAGAACAAATTTACATAAATTATTCATCCTCATCCCCTTATAAATATATTTTTTGCTTGGCGGCCAAGTATGCGGTTCTACTTCATGGGGGTGTAAAAGTTGGCTGGTGGATCCTGTTTCAAGAAGTAGACAGGTTTGCTGGTATACATACCACTGGCGTTTCTGCTGTTTGTCCTGTCCTGTTCCATGAGTTGCTGCTACCAGGAATGTGCATTGAGGCTTTTTGCAAGCTGTATTGACTCGTAGTAAGAATCACGAAGGTTCTGTTGACCCGAGGTCTAGTAGACCACGGATCACTTCAGGTTCACCAATTTGTATTCTTACTTCGGTAAAATAAATTATTTTATATTTTTAATACTTAATTTATTTTAATTGTTATTTTTTGAAATGTGACTAAATATAAAGATTTAAGATTCATTTTTTTAAATATAAAATAAGTTAGAATTACCCTAAACTTAAGTTGTGTGTTATTATAAAAGTTATTGAAACTGTGCGTTGAGATCTATTTACCTTGTGTGGCGTTGGTAATATATATAATAGATTAGATTAAAGTAAAATGTTGTAAACCAATTGAGAATTGATTATTATTTAATATATTTTGAAACGACGTTCCTCTTTGTCGTAGGTAGAAATTTAAACAACCTCTAGAACTGGTAAAAAGAAGACCAGCTTGATTTTATCTATTTGTTATTTTTACGGGATTTAGGGACGTTCCCTAAAAGTTTTTATACAGTAGAATGTGGGTCGCCACAGTACCATATTATATAATTATGATCATTCAATTTTAATAATATTTAAGTTATTTTTCATTTAAATGAAGAAGCTTAAAATGATTATTATCCCTTAACGGATTAGCATCTTGAACCGGACCATCCAGTATATAAAAATATATGTATCTTCATGCTGCAACCAGTGGCGGATCTTATTGGGGGTAACTTAGAGGCCTAAGCCATATCTTATGATAATTTTTATAAAGTATAAGTCTATATTTGGCGGCTAGCCTTTTTATGGTTGGCCATTATAATTCTGCCTTAGCCAGCGATACCAGGCAACTTTTTCTCCTCCAACATTATTTTCGGTCGATCTTCTTGTGCAATATACGCCATAATCCAGGCGTTGTCAGTAACCTAATCTAAATTAATGTCTAAAAACGACTAGATAATGGAGCACACCAATGTATGGTGATCCTCCCCGCAATGTTTGCTTTGCTTTTTATTTACTACAAATAAAAATAAAATACAAACAAGTTTAATAAAAATAGCCTTTGAAAAACAATATACGTTACACACTTTTTAGATGCTATATATTCTCAATTTCAGATTTGCCTTTCTAAGTTCAATTTAATCATTAAAATATACAATATTTTATGTTACTCAGCGCATTATTTTTAATTACTATCATTTATAGCCTAACATACGATAATTGCTAATTACAATTTAACTACAATATTTATAAGATGTGCTCAACAAACAAGTGACATGTTTAATATCGTATAATATCGCGTACAACTTTCACATTTACTTTAACATACTTAAATATGCAAGCTTTTTTTATAATATATAATTAAATTATATAGGTGTCCAGCTTATGAAGTATACTCAACTCATCATATATATATAATATAATAATATAACACAACGCGTTTATTTTTAAATTTGGTGGTTGTTATTGTGGTTTTAGTGTGGCCGATGTTTTTTCCGATATAAACTCAAATTAAAATGCAAACACTAAACCGCATAAAGACATAATATAGTATATATATATATATATATAAATATGTTATATATTATGAGATTTAAAATATAGTGTATATATATGCAATATGATATATGCATGCAGGCGTAAACGTATAACGTAAAATAAAACGTAAAATCATTAAAAAAAACGTTAAGTGCCTTTCAAAACATCTGCTGTGCGCGCACGATAAATATGCACGATACACAAAACCAGCAACATAAGAGTGTGTATAGTATAGTGTATACTATATGGTATATGATGTATAATTTATATGGCCTTCCCAGAAAAAATCCCAAATGAGATACACGAAATACGATTGAAGCCCACGAACAGCTGATAGCATATGTATACACGCATAGACTCACAATTAAAAGAGAAACAAGTTCAAATTTAAAATAAATTCGTTTATTTTTGTTTAAAATTTTAAAGTTTAATTTTGTATTAAAAACCAAATTCTCTTTATCAGTATTGTAATATGTTGAAAAAGGACAATACATATATTATTATTATTATTAT
>JAAAKO020007014.1:0-35800 GCA_010015015.2 Bolitophila cinerea | reverse complement strand
GATCAACATTCTACAATTGAACAAATTCATAGACTTGTTGAAATTATTAACAGTGCCTTAGAAACAAAAAAATACTGCTCAGCAGCATTTCTGGATATATCTAAAGCAGTTTATAAAGTATGGCACACTGGACTACTCTTTAAACTAAAATCAAACTTACCACAACATTTCTACACGATTATAACATCTTATCTCTTAAATCTTAAAATAGACAATTTTATGTGAAAATTAAAGATGAACAAACGAAATTGTTTTCAATTGAAGCGGGCGTACCACACGTTTTGGGCCCGTTGCTCTACCTACTCTTTACTGCAGATTTACTAACAAACAAATCGCGCCCTATTGCCAGAGGAAAATATTGTCTAATAAACTGAACACTTTTTGACTTGCTAAATTTAGAATTTGGATTCACTATAAATAATAATCAAGATATTTCTGAGTTGTAGATTTTGTCGATTTCTTTAGACGAAATATTTCAGAAAATTAACACAACCCGTCTTTAGTGGTTAAACATTTTTAATTTTATTTCAAATGGTCTCAAAATAACATCTTAAGGCAGGAACCGTATTATTTTCATACCCAGTTTTTATTAAAAAAAATAACGTACATATATAAAAAAGAAACAACATAAATTAAAAAAATATCATTTTTTGTTACTTATGTAATATTATAAAATCAATTCTGCATTTTTTAACTATCCAGACTTACATAATATAATGCATACGTATTATTGTGTCAAACTTGTATAATAGTATATATTTTAAATTTTATATGACTGTATATCATTAAACACTATAGTTATTTCTAAGTTATTTACTTAAAATAAGCGTCACATCGTTTCTGCATTATTGAACATATGTATTTGTATATATTTTATACTTAACAGGACGATCAATACTGCTTATATCATCCAAGAGTCGTGTATTATACGGCCAAAAATCCTTTTCCTCAAATACTATGTACAAGATATTTCTGTACGTTATGCAAAAATTATCTTTATATGTGCAATGTGTGCATTGCATACGTAATATGTACATTTCTGCTGTTTGTGGAACATTAATTCGAGTAATCCAAAGTATACTCCCCTCTCGTGTCCGTGCTGTTATGCATGCTTTCCCGCTACCCTCTACTGCACACGACGTTTTCCGTTTATCATTTTTCAGATTTTTCCTGGTTGCGCTGCATACATTTTTTTAAGTAGTTTACATGTGATCTCGAGAGCTATTAAAAAAGCGCTTACCTTTGAATTTCAAATACTGTTTGAGTTTAGCAAATTCTTTTTGAAGGAATGCTTGGAACTGGCAATATTTTGGGAATTCACGTGAGTGTGTATATGTGCGCAGGATAGATATAATTTAATTTTCCAAATTAGTACTTTTTCAAGTGGAAATGTTGATAACTGACCTTAGTCAATATAGTTTAACGCGAATTAAAATGAAAAAGTTTGTGATTTTGAAATAGGTATTTTATTTTATTAGCGATAGCCGACCATATTACAAATATGTTCTTATAAAATATTGCTGCTTTCAGTGTTTTTTCCCGTAAAACGTATAAAAATAGTTCATATTATGAATTCTAAGATGCATGGTATTAAATTACACATATCGGACGAATGAATTCTGCTTGTACTCGACAAGAATTGGTCTACATATTTGTGTCGATAAACAACAACAAAATGCATGTGGCATTTTTAATTAAATGAAGTCCCATGTCATCCTAGAATAAGGTATTTATTTCAATGAAGTTTAGCACAAAGAAACTTTAAGTTTCTGATAATGTGTAGTATTGTATACCTTATAATATATAAATATATATAATATAAAATAGGGAAAATTCTAAACTTCGTCGAAGGAATTCCTAATAAATTATATTGTTTTGGTAACAGCACATAGTTTTGAAGTTTTGTAAATTCTCGGAATATGCGAGGAAGCGTTAGGACAAAGCTTTTTGGGGTCACCGTAGATATGGATGTCTTGTGGTTTTCTTTATGACAATAAAAAATAACGGAAACTTCTACAATATATAAAACAATATCACATACAAAGTATTTGAGATAATTGGATGCCTCAAAGCTGCAAAGAGATAAAAAACTGTACATTTTAAATTTATTGCCTATTTGCCCTGATAAAATTGTCATTTAAATTCCATCATTATTGATTTAGGTTATATCATGTGCAGACGGCGCGCACGAAGCGGTTGCGTCATGTGCTCGTATTTGTATGGTCGCAACGGAATATTTAATCTATATATTATGTACAATGTATATGTAGTACTCTTATACGAGTATATATATATACTATAAACATGTTTTGTGTGCAAATGAGGAATCCTTTTTGGCTACCCGCCAGCGAACGCATGGTTGCGTGGCCTTGGTTTGGAATGTCCTACATTCAACGGAACTCGCGCGTACTTGCGGCAAATTCAAATATAATATAAAAAGCTTTCGATTTTCCGGCGAACAACCACCATCGCCATCTATCGCAAATCTTGTGCACTAAACTGTAAGCTTTCGATTGCAAGAGTACTTGAGTATTGACAAAACAATCTAGCTCGAGGCGTCTCTGCTGAAAATATGTCGGACATATTCAAGGCTAAAATATCCGCTCAAACTATTTCTTCTTTGGAACTTAGTTGGCAGACTATTCCGGAAGCAGATTGCTATAAGGTACAGCATTGTACAGGCGTTGCAGAGTTGCCGTTTTGTTATTGGTAATTTTTTCTAATATAAGAATAGATATCTTTAGTTAAAAATGGAAAATTACAGGGGAGTGGCAAATCAATGCAAAATTGAACATTTAGACGAAAACCTTTGCTGCAAATTCCGAATTTGTGCCTTGCGCTTTGTGAATAATGCATTTGAGACAATTATTTCTTCTGACCTAATAAGGGTATAATCATCCAAATGAATTTTAAAATCTAAAATGATGTATATCTTTTTTCCAGGGAAGCACTCTCCCGAATATTCCGTCAAGCATGTCAATAAATAGAGCAATCCGTAAATCTCAGGAATACCTAATAAAACGGTACGCAATCGCAAAGCCTAATTTGATTGACGTAGCCGGACCCACTGGATTAACACCGCTCGGAAACTCTGTTGTGCAGGGTAACAAGGATCTGGTAGAGTTGCTACTGACCCATGGAGCCAATGCGAATACTGGATGTTCGATAAACAGAAAAACACCTCTACACATAGCCATGTTTCATGGTCACGTTGCAATTGCTAAATTATTGTTAGAATTCAAGTGCGATCGAAACCTGTTGGATTCCATTGGTCGTAATTGGCTTCATTACGCTGTAGACGGAGGCCATATCCTTGCCATACAGTTTGCACTGGAAAACTCACCGCAGCTACTCGAATCTCGCGACAGTTGCGGATGGACGCCATTGCAGCGAGCAGGTATATTTCTACAAAAATATATAAATACTTATAGTAATTAAACATTAAAAAATTTAAGTGATAATGCGCAGTGAACCGTCTATTATTCATTTGATGTTGAACTCCAACTGTGATGCCAGAGCTGTGGACTCGCACGGTCAAACAACGTTAACACTGGCCAAATCAAATGATCAACAATCCACTGTGGATTTGCTAACCGAACACCTAACAATCAATCAGAATTTATAAAGTACAAAAGTTTTTATTATATATAAACTACAAATTTTATTGTATAAAAGGAGAGTTGTTTTTGTATTTCTTTTTTTTTGTACACGTGATATAAAATCTTTTGAATGTTTCTTAACAAATTAATTTTAAAGTAATTATCTGTTATTTTAATTTAAAGTTTACGCGCTTGAATCCTCGTCTTCGTTTGAGTTGCTCTGAGCAACTGCCACAGAAGAGAGCAGAGTCAGTTTGGTCGAAATCGGATTCGTATTTGATGTCAACGGATTCGTGTACTCTGTCACAGGCACCGAGGCGGGTTTTTTCTTTTGTACGCTGTCGCTGCTATCCGTTGGTGCCAGCGGTGGAATCTCACCGAGAAAAGGACCAAACTGCGGTGTGCTTAGAACGAGCTGCTCTGCTTTTGATAGTGGTGTATTTCCAGCTCCGGCGGAGAAAGAAGCAAACACATTTGCAGTGTCTGCGCCAGTGCTGACCAGAGAGGTATCCAAAACGGCTTTTCCATCGTATGTAACCAAGGATCCTTCGACGGGTATCACTTGACCCGGTTTCTTGCGGTTGTCTGGTGGTAGGTAGTATGCATCAACACGTTCACCGGCCATCGCCATTTTATCATCACCTTCCTCAACTTCCATTTCGTGTAAATCTCCAGACAAGTGTCCGCCAGGTGGGGCTACAACGAGTTTGCTAGCGCTGACATTGTCCATTGGAGATGGTATAAACATAGGCTCAAATGACTTGGACGGAATATCTTGATTTATAAACAAAGCATCACCCTCCATGGCTTCGTCAATGTCTGAGATGTTATCATCACGACGTCGATTTGAAGAATCCGATTCAGCCTCCTCGGCAGCATTTTCTTGGTCATTGCGTCGTCGAACAATGGGTCGGAAACCGCTCTCTACCACAACGGAGTTTGGCTGAAATCCAGAATTATAAGAAGACTGTACCACATTGGCTGTGTCTTCAATAACTTCGTACGGCGCTTTGAAGGTTGATACCTTGGAAGAAGCACTGTGTTCCAGGTTTATTTGATCGTGAGCAACAATTGGTTTCTTTCGCTGCGGACGTTGAACTTCTTGCTGTTTCTTGTATTGGGTCTTCTGTGCTGTATACACTTCACGATATGGTAGTTTAATCGGGTTATTCTTCTGGCTGTTATACACTGATGGCGGACGCTTATTTCCAGGCTTTTGTTCGAAATTCTTACGTGCCGGCACTTCAGTGGGCTGACCAAGTACTAAAAACGAAGCGATTGGTTTAATGGGTTTCTGCTGCTTGACGAACGGTCTCAGGAATGGAGATATGGGTTTTTTGTAATGATTCACGATCATCGAGGGTTGCGGTAGGTTTATAGGTCTCTGCTGTAACAGAACCGGACGACGACGTTCCAGATGCATCGGTTGTGGACGTCGGCCAGCAATTTTGATCGGTCGGAACATCGGTCCATTCGGTACATTTGGGGGACGAAGAAATTCGGACAACGCTAAGTTCGGTAGACCTTGATTGTCGCTAGGCACTTGTACCTCCTTGGCCGGTTGTGGTGTTGACGACGGTACAATTCGAATCTCAATGTTCTCGTTTTCGTAATTATTCTGGTAGTCACTGACAAACGGAGTCTTTGGGTATTTATTGTACTTTGTTGGATTCGAAATACTCTCTTCAAGATCTTCGGCCGCTTTAATACCATCTGCGATGATTTTTGAGATTTCTGAATTCTTGTTCAGATCGAACTGAATCTTTGGTGGCAACTCGTTCATGTTGTGATTCTTGATCAGATCCTTTTCGTGCTGATGTAAGAATATTTCGTTTGGTCGGATTTTGGATTCGTGGCGTATGGAGGCTTCAGAGAGTAGAACGTCATCGTTGTCAGCGTAGTGATCGGCTTCAACGTAGACTTCGTCTATTTCACTGGCCTGCGCTGAGTCACATGAGTCGAGTACGTTAATCTTCCAGCCAAGGTACCGATGCGTAAAGCAATGATAGTAAACCGTATCTGGAGTATTCTGATCCGGACTCCAATGGATAACACCGGGTTCACCCTCATCACACTTGAGCGTAAGACTTCGCTGGTACGCTCCAAATGATGGGTAACTATCGGCTAAAGGTCCATCAATATCTGGTGTCCAGTTACACAGACGTCCGACGCCTGTTGGTATAAGGTTTGATCGTGTTTGCTTGACTCCGGCAAAGATTCGAACATCCTAAAACATTAGTTTGTTTAAGAAAACAGGATATTGAAAATATTATTTAAAAATATGTTACAGCTTTTTCCTCTTCGGTCTTGTGCTCGAAGCCACCGATTGGATCGTCTGTTATGTAAAACGGATGATATTTCGCTGGATTATCAGTGTCATTACCGCCTTCCACAATGAACGTGTACGCTTTTCCACGCACCACATTGATCTCGGGAATCAATAGTCCATTGATGTACCATGAGATACCCCAGCCGACATGACCTTCATTGAAAAAAAACATGTTTTGGTTTCTCTATCTACTTAAAAAAATAAATAAATTTTACCTGTAATTGCTGGATATCCTTGTTTGCCACCAGTCGGGCCCATTTGTGCATAAAATACTCCGTCCTCTGGTTCGTAACACTGAATTGGTGGAATTTCCCAGGCTCCGTTTCGTGGGGCCGGTTTTGGTGTTGGAACCGGTCGCACTCGTGTATCTTGTACTTCTTGCCGGTTCGAGCTAAACGTTTGTGATCCTCGACGATTCGTTTCTACCTGGGTACGACGATTGTTGTTGTTACCTTCGTACTGATTCTGTTGCTGCGGCTGGGTACGATGGTTATTTCCGTTCGCCACCTCATGCTGCTGCTGCTGCTGAGAATGATGATTTTGTTGTTGTCTATTATTCACGGTTGGTTGGTAAATTTCATCATCGTCTTCCTGTTCAGTTGGTGGCATTTTCATTTCGCCGTCTGGTGCTGGACAATTCCAGAATGGCTGACGGCCAAAATCAATATACATGTTCTTCTGTAGATAGTACGTATGAAACGAAACCTCCTTACGGTCGTTCAGAGGTCCGATTCCCCAGACTATTGCCTGTGAACCGTTCGTCAGGATAGGCTGATCAAATTCATCCATAGCTCGGAGCGGTCGCTGGTACGTGACGATCGAGTAGCCACTAACCATGGCTGCGTTCAGTAAGCGAATTGAGTTGGAGTGTTTCTGTATAAAATTATTTTTTTAGAATCAAAAAGCATTATGGAATAATTTTTAATTTAACGCAAAACAATGTTTAGGAATGTAGAGGAGATTTACCTTATTACCAAATAGTATTAAAAATGTACCCTTTTATTATTTTTTTTCAAAAACTAAGTTTAGGGCGACCTAAATACATTTTAAAGACATTTTTAGCTTAAGCTTTAACTCTTTTACATTCCCTTAAATACAACAATTTAAATAAAAGTAAAAGACTATCATTTTCAAGAGAATAAAAAAAGAAAACCCTTTCAAAAAAGTGAGACTTTTTTTGGAATGTTCCACCTTAATTTAAAGCTTCCCAAAAATCATTTAAAAGGGCGACTTTTACGTAGACCCCTACCACCCCTCAAAGTTGATCTTACTAAAAAAAATGTAATAAGGCCAACTTCCACTACATCCCTAAAAAAAGGTGTTTTTGAGTGGGGGCGCTGAAGTGAACTTCAATTTGGTGTAAAACTTACGCGCAGCCGTGAGTCTGGGCAGCTTCCGCGATCACCGGAACACTGAGACTTTGCTTCAAGATAGTAATCGACCGCGTAGCCTTTTCCAGAGTTCTTGTCCACCCAAGCCACTCCAATATCTGCGCCAATCATCTTCGACTTCGTAATATCCTCGGACACACCGAAAGACATGTAATTATTGTCATCTATAATTCATTAAAAAGTAGTTTAAAGTTCAAAGATTAATTTCTGTTAATATACTATATATGTTTATAATAATAAATACTTCAAAAGAACTTAAACGATCTCGCACGCCAAAAGAAAGTGCATATGCGCGAGATTCTTATGAAATAATGCGTTGTTGTTGTTATTTACTCGTAATGAATACAAACACGTTTGAAGAACCAAAACATTATGTACACATGTAATTATTATACCACATTTTACTTATATATATATATATATGAAACGCATATACACACAATCGTCGTGAGAAATGCCAAAGGCTGATGACTGACAAATTAATTGTCTTGTAATGTTTATATGTGTTAGTGTGAGTGTGTGTATGTGCGTGAGAGCGTGTGCGAACATATAGAAAAATGAAAGCAATCGAGCGCAGTGATTAAATGCGATGAAGTGTGCATATGAGTGTGTGTGTGTGTGTGAGTGAATGTGTGTGTGCGTAGAATTATGTAAGACGCCATCATACGCAGAATGCAAAATTAATTGTATGTTATGCTGGCGAACAGAATATTGTTGTCTTCAATATTATTTGCGCTGAGAAACGATGACACAATTCATATACACATATCCCATATAGCATTTTCGTAATATTCAAAATAAATAATTTGTATTTAGTGGTTGCAGTATAGAAACGGTGACCATAATTGTGTCTTGTTTTGACAATAGAATTCTTAAAAAAGTACCCGTTTCGAATAAATAAATACAACATTCTATAGTATAAATATCAATAGAAAAAAGTGCAAAACTGAAATCATTGTTTCTTAAGAAAATAAATATTATTTTTATTATTTTTTTTTCAATGTGGCACAGGGTAACGTGTTTTGAACAGATTTTTGTGATACATTCTTTTTGTGTTACGTGCTTAGATGTGTTTTGGATTGTGTGCTTAAATTTTGGTTTTCCTATTTATTCGTTTTTGTGTAACTTGCTTAAATATGCGTTTTATAATGCATGCTTTTTCTGTTACATACTTTTGTGTTAAAAACTTTTGCTGATGCGCATTTATAATTTATAGGTACATCAAGTTAGCCTTCGACCAAATATTACTGGTTTTTAAAAGACTTTTTGTTTTTAAATCTGTTGTTCTAGACGAGGATTAGGCTTTGCCTAAGTATATCTGATCAAAAAAGTGATATAAATATGGCTTCATTATTATTCATTTGATTTTCTTATTTTGTAATAAAATATAATGTTTTTTTTGTATTTTGTATTTTATTGAATTTTTATCTTTTTTTACAATTTGTGTTTTTTTGTAAATGACTATTTTTTATTTTTTTTATAATTACTTTTTTTTGTGTCTATTTGAATTTTTTGAGTGACTATTTAGGTAAATATTTCATTTTTTTGTTACGTGATTAGATTCTTATAATGTGAATTTTAAAATGGTGGCATTTGTGAACATTAAAAACGTTCTTTATTTTTAAATAAATCGGAAATAATACACTATAATACACATTTTTTTGAAAACTCTTTAGCCAAATACTTTTTCTATTGCAAGTCGACTCGCTGATTTAAAAAATGCTGCTAAATATGTATTTCAATTATCGTACAACTCTGGTACTTAATTCTTAGTGTAATAAATATTTATTATTCAGTTTTTTGTTTAACTACATTTGAACTCTGAATATAAAAGAATATTATTGTCAACAATAATCAAAAAAAAAAAATGAAATATTCACTTCTTTTTTTATTGGCAACGTTGAAAAGAAGTATATTTTAAAGTATATCTCATAACATAGTTTATATATTATAGATTTTATGAATCTAAAAACATTGTGTAGAATCAGTTACTAGGTTACTACACAGTACCCTAAATGTTGCTATATGGGATACTCGTAAATAGAAAATACGTAATGTATATATTGTATCGTATATTTTATTCCGAGGATGTAACGGGTAAGTACTTACCTAGTCTGGCGACTAACTGCACAACGATACTTTCACCGGCAATCGCCCATCTCACCTCAAACGCTCGGTCGTCGCGCAGCACCTCGCAATTGAGCTTTGACTGTAATTTATAATAATAATAAGTAAGTATAAGTATATATTTTAGCGACAACGAAGACGTTCGTGTTCGTCGTTCAGTTGCCTAAGGGCAATAAAAACGACAAAAATTATGATTATGAATCTTTATACTGTAGGCAGCAAAAAATTAATTATTTACATAATACCATTTAAATAATTACACTATATAGAAATATTTATTCAAAAACATACAAGAAAAGCGCAAACATTTCCATGTCAAGCGTATAAAATTAGTAGAATGTTAATGTTTATGAATAAGTGTGTGGTATGTCTGCATGTCGGTATGTGTATGTGTGTGTGATGTATGTGAGTGATTTTAAGCATTTCTGACCTTGTTTTCATAATACTGCGTGCAGTTGTTGTATACAGCCTGTATATAAGATGACGACTATTTCGTTTGATCCAAATTTTCAAGAAAATACTATCAGCTCAACATCATCTCGCACCCACATCACCAAAACAATATCATTAATCCAAATATATATGCACACTTTACATAAAAACAACATATTTAATGGTTTTTCTTTATTTCTTTATTCGAATATTACTAAGAAAAGAAAGATGTATATTATATAAATGACATTACTTATTTGCAATACAGATAAAGAGAATACAAAAGTTCTTTTAAGCGGACGTTTTGATTTGCTGCGTGTGAAATTTATAAAGAGCGGATAGAAGAGGCTCTCTGTTGAGCAACGGCAGTTGAATAACAATACATATATACAATTTAATGAAAATAAAATAGATGTGAATATTACATTATTTAAATATTTCAGTAACATTTTATATTTTTATTATTTTCGCAAGTTTAAAAATCAAAATCATGTGTAAAATATATCTTTGTTCTAATTTTACTTAAATAGTCGTTAAATTATATAAACTATTCTACGTAATCTTTACCTGTGGACTAATGCCGAGCATCTTGAGCGAGGGGGGCACATTAATGTCTTCCGGAATGGATACGTGTCCAAAGTCCACGGTGAACGCCTCGCACCAAATACCAAAGTACTTGATGTCGAACACGGTCAGGTCCGAAGGTAGTGTCAATACAATTGTCTTCTGATCGTACTTGATCAAGGGGTTTTCTTTGCCATTTTCGTCGGGTATGCGAATCCCGCTTGGGGTAGGTTTTTTGGTTCGTCCTACCCAGAATTTGGCATCTAAATATAGCGTATGCAGGAGACAAGATTATTAGTATTATTATCATCAATGAAAAATAACCGATTCTCCACTCACCTGGTGCTCCTCCGTCATAGGTAAAATTTGGCACCAGCAAAGTTTGCGCATCCACAATCACGATGTTGTCCGAGGACACACCGTGCACACCGCTAAGCGTTCCTATCTTTTGTGGTCTAGGAAAATCTAAGTTTTTTGGAATCGTGACATCTCCAAAATTCACTGAGAATTCATCGCACCACACCGAGAACCATTTGACGTCACGCAACGTCTTACCCTCGGGCAGCGATAGCGTTATGTCCTTGTGCCGATAGCGCCGGATAACGCCTGTGCTGCCGCGCTCATCACGCAATCTTAGGGCACCCTTGTTGGTGGGCCTAGAACTGGTACCCACATAAAAGTAGGCGGCTGTAAACACATAAATATTGAATAATTATTTATACGACGGAATAATTTACAATAAAACGAAAATATATGTATAGTTTCTTCTCATCAATCTTTGCGTGCGCGTATGCGCTTGACCTCAGCCTCGAGAAATTGTGTTTTATGCAAATAACACACTTCCATAAATTCACCGATTGTATATAAAGTGTATTGAAAGCGCTTGCAGTTTGTAAATATATAGCATTGACCAACAAACCGAGATGACTATGAATTTCTGTATGTAGAATCATCTTACTCTATTTTATCTTTCTATACATATATATGTATACAAGAACATCCTTTTTACATTTCCGATATTAATTTATTTAGGACTAAATGTTAAAATATATAGTATATACCAAACTCATCCACAATGAATTGATTTTGAACAATTTTAGGCGGCAGATGTATGTTTTTTTATTACTTCATTAGATGGATCAAAAAATAATATTATCAATTTTTTTAAATTTAGTAGTTTCCGTGTGGTTTTCCGATGTTTTTGGCTTATTTAAAAATGTTATAATATTCCATTTTTTTAGATCGAACATATTTATAGAAAAATGTCTCAACAACTCTTTACGATATATATATATTAATGGAGATAAAGTGCTAATATTAAGGAACCTTTTCCCATTTTGGTGTTAGGTCTATATTGTGGTTTTGCTCCGATAAAAAAAAAACATTTCTATTGTATTTCGGGATACAAATCAGACGAAACTCTGTAAAAAATATATTATTATCTCCGTTTAATAATATCTTTGAGATATGATTTTTGGGACGGTTATGTTTAGATTTTTCCTATCTACATTAAAGTAAAATATAATGATATTGACATAAAATCAGAATGTTAAGGAACAATAAGATCATGATGATGAAAAAGCAGCACCTCTATTTCGTAAAATTGAGAGTATAATAATTACGAAAATGAGTCAATTTTTACTTAGTTATAAATGTAAAACAGAAATGTGTACTTGTCATTTTTTGATAGTTTAAATAATACAAAATTCAGGGAAAAGTAAGAATCATGTATAGAAAAAGTGATAAATTATTGAGTACAGTATAACCACAAGGTCAAAAGCATACAAAGGACTCATCAAGATATAGTGAATTAATCTCAAGATACTTAATTTCATGGCGGTAAATCTCTTGAGAATAAGTCACAGAAGGCCTGGGCGTTATCGTCAGGATTTTTTCCTAAAATGGACGGTGTTTTAAATAAATGAATGTTTTGTGTTTTTTTAATAATAAAAAATGCGGGCGGTAGTGCGTCTTGAGTATTATATTTATGAAGAAATAGATTGCTTATTCTCAAGACACTTAAATCGTGCATTACTATCTCCATTTTCCTTTCGTTAAATCACTTAAAAATGTACATCGCGTTAAGATATGATTAACTGATTTCTAGTTTATGTATAGTTCAAAAAAGCCTAGAAATATTTAGATATACAGCATCAATGTTAGATTGATTTTATATTTATTTTATATTTTTCACCTCCCTCTTTTTAATAAAAAAATTAAAACATGTTATCTTTTGAAACCCACAATTCTACAATCACAGGCTTATTGAAACACACTTTTCTCAAAACTACAAACCTTGAAAATGATCACCATTTTCATCCATCCTCGGATGATGGCCCAGTGGAGACCGTGATCTAGACCAATAATAACAGATAGGAAATCTATTATTTCTTTCCTGTCCATACTTGGTTTCGAATTGGGACCCCTGGTGTATAAACGTAACGAAACAATCAAGACCAATACGCCACATCTGCCAAATTCTCAAACAAATATTCCAAATCAACAATTCAGTTTAATAAAATTCTGTTTTTCATTATTTTAAAGGATTATGAAATAAAGATTTTCAAAATTTTGGATTACAAAAATAATAAAATGAACGCTGAGTATTTGTAACATATTTAACGATTCATTTTTTTAAAGTGATAAGTTTACAAAATTTATTGTAATCTACTCGATTTTATTTGAGAACGCTCTTAAATCAATCGATTGAGATTTTTTTTATCTTCTGGTGAACCATTTAAACCGTCAAAATTATTTTTTATGTTGTTCGTTTTGTATAAATTAAAGTTTTTTAATAATAATTTTATGAAAAATTAAACGAAAAATAAAAAAATTACAAAAACTCTTTAAAACATTATTTTTTAAAATTATGTTTTTAATTTTTATATAAAAGATGCATTTATGTAAAACTATTGATTAAACATATTTAAAATATATAGTTTGAAATAAGCTTTGAAAAAATAAATAATATATATTCAAGGATCATTTTTAAATGGACTTAAAAAAATGTGTCCAGAACAGCTGAAGAATTTTAAATATGCGCCATTCTGTGATGTAGAAAGTTTATAATATTCAAACGTTGAAAATGTATATTAAATTTAAATTTATAATTATATTAGTTACAAATCGCAATGCAAAATTATGTACGTGATATAATTATTAAATATATGCTAAATACATTTCAAAATGTATTAAAATTCTACTTTACATTTTAAAAAATTAAGAAATCACATATTTTTTTTACATATTTTGGCCTTTTTATTCTTTTTTAGGTAATTATTTAGCCTTTTCATGTCACTTAAACAATCTGACACTATACATATAACAAGCAAAATATTTAATAATATATGCATACGCACAACAAATATTAAAATTGTTATAGTCTATGTTTAAATTTTTTTTTCTGCGAAATGGTTTTTAGGAATATTTAAAGGCAAATATCTCAATTTACAACTTCTCTGGATTAACCCGGTAGTTGTGCCGTTTGTGAATACATAAAGTCTTTTTGCACGTGCACATTTCCATTCTCGCGCATGTACCATTAACTCTATCATGCGTCGCGTATTTGCTGGCCGTTGTGCATGTTTACGTCCAATTAGCGAACAGCTTCCCGAAAAAAACTCAAAAACTCCGAATTCCGTTTCGAAAAACCACGCCGACAAGACATCATTTTATCAATGCACTGTAAAATGCATGCGTACATTTAAAATGATGCACTTGAAGCAAAATTTAAGAAATTCACATAATTCCATAAAGAGTAACGGTCTGAATAACACCTAAGCATCTCTATAAATTGCGCGCGTGCACGCACACATACACAAATTGCGAGCTTATATATACCACTCACTTTTTTGTATATATAAAAAAGTATATATTTATATATATATATATATAGTCGGGAATTATAAGCACAGCGTGTAATAATGTGTATCGCACACTTAGGACATAATATTTTTTACGATGTGACGGATTGTTTATTATATCAGCAGGTATATATATATTTATATATGTTGTGTGTGATGGTACACGGTACCGCGACTTATCTTAGTACTTATTATTAGCTTATAATAACATTATCAAAATCTAATGATAACTCTCTTCGTTTTTTTCGTTTTTGTTTTATTAAAGTGCGCGCACATGCAGACACACTTTATGATTACATTGCGGCTATAAAAAGGTATAAAGCGATAAGCCGATTTTGTTGCTGCCATAATTATTAATAATAAAAAATTGTAAAGCCATGCAGATAAAGCGCTGTTCTGTTGGTTTTAATGTGTGTGTGTTTTTTTTGTCTTAAGAAAGTTGTGCCTTTCGAATTTGTTTTCGAGTGTTTTTTTTTGTTGTTGTCGGAATTACTATACGTTAAAGATAACACGACATGCCATGAAACAGCGCTAATAAAACGTGCTTCTCTCTTTGTTATAATTGAAATATTAGCTCTGTGTATAGTTTTTTTTAAACATTTGTTGGTCTCATCTACATTTAATTTATCTAGACTTTAATAGTTTTGTTTTTGATAACATCTTATGTTTTATTAAGTTAAAAATTCATATTTACCTGGTCCTTCGCCGTCATAGTTAAAGTCTTTCAGAAAAAGCGTTCTCGAGTCAACGGCGTATACATCACCGGAAACCCCGTGATGCAGCTGTGACAGGGCTCCAATCTTTGTTCCATAGTATTCGCTGGTGGCCGCAGTCGCTGAGTCTGTGGAACAGATGAACGGAACATTATTAAATTTAATTTGGGTGGGAATTATTTTTATTATTTTTACTTTCTTTCTTATTTTCAAACAAGTATTTATTTTACAAAAAATACATATTTAATCAATCCAAATCCATTATAATATTTTATAGTCATTGTCAGCTGAGCGACAGCGTATTCTAAGGGTAACACATTTTTCTTAAGTTAATAATTTCGAGACAATATTTGAAATACATTGCATTGAATCTGGCTGGATGTAATTTAGCTGCTTCCACAACATAATTTATCTACATACACAACCTCTGGCGGTCCAATGCCAGACCTATTAGCTCCAAGTCGGATGAAATTGCATTCACCCATCTGCACCATGGTCTTCTTGGAGATCTAGTATTGAACCTCTACTTTGGACACAAACAAATGGAAGAGGGCCATTCGTCACAGTTTTCCTGAACATCGAAGACAAATGGATCTTTTCCAAGAATTCCCACAATATTTGTCTTTCGATTCGTTTAACAAAAAGCTTTAAAAGTAATTACGACAAAAGTAGTTCAATAATCATTTACAGTAAATTATAAATACAACATATTTCTAGGTGAAAGTTTTGAAAGATTTTTTTTAAGTTCTATGATCTTTTAAGA
Source organism: Bolitophila cinerea (assembly GCA_010015015.2). NCBI lineage: Eukaryota > Metazoa > Arthropoda > Insecta > Diptera > Mycetophilidae > Bolitophila > Bolitophila cinerea. The sequence continues at coordinate 20,019 of JAAAKO020007014.1, read as the reverse complement.
TCAAAGACTCACAATTTTGTGTATGTTTATGAGTCTCCATGTTTATGATATATTTTAATTAAATCATAAAATATTTTATGTATGAAAAAAAATTGTATTTTTCATCACATTTTTATAAAATTCGTATTAGTATTTTTATTTTTATATCACGTGTTTCGATGTATAATCCTTTTTTTGTTTTTTTATTATTAAATATTGAGACCCACAGACTAAAATTGATGTACTCAAAAGTATAAAAAAATAAAATTGTAAAACCACAAAATGATATAAAAATGTAATGTGTGTTTATTTAACTTTAATACGGACAACATCTAGGATTCTCTGATCTCCTAATTCAATCCGGGGAAATATAAATTAGGATAAATTTGTTTTCGGTCCATTAGAAAGAAAAGTAAACATAATCTGCAGTCTATTGAAAATATTTACATATTTGTAAATGTTCGATAAATTACAATAGTATATAATAATATATAATTATGCATTTTAATAAAATTTACGGTTTTTTTTTCAAAACAAGAAAATTAGTTTCTTTCTTCCTAGAATCTAATCTTGAAGTCGATATCGACTAAACGCATGTTTTGTGATATGCTCAAAATTAGTTACGTATTGATGATTTATATTATATATATATAACTAAAAAATGAATGAAAATAGTATTTAAAGTTTTTCGACCTTTCTTATAATAATGGCAAAACAGTGTTTTATCGACTTTGTCTTAAAACAATCTATGAATGTATTGTAAAAAATGCTGTTTTCAGTTTTAAATGTTACAAATATTATGGTGATGAAACAGAGTTTCATTTTTTTAATAAATCTTTGGACTGTGTATGTATTAAAAATCATGTGTCTTTCATCGTTATTGTAATAATAGATTTTTAAAGTTTATAACTTGTTCTTTTTTAAAAAAAGATACGGAGGTTACGGTCGAAAATTTAATTTAAACCGATTGCTGTTGAAAAATAGAAATTTACTTCAAAAAATATATATATCGATAGGATTGGTTTTGCCCTTAAACATATGTTTTATAATAATTAAATATTACTTTACTAACTTTTGACTTTGAAAAAAAAAGTATTTTTTGACATGATAAGATCGATGATTTTGCAAGGAATCAGGAATATTTAAAAATTTCGAACGAATATAATGCTGTGTATGTGTATTAAAATTTATTTGAAACTAGTTATACAAGAAAACAAATAGAGATCAAATAGCAACTGATTTTTTCGAATTGAATTCTAAATATTTTTAGCAAATCTAATAATAAAACATATGCAAATGATTTGCTAAATGTCCCTTATTACAAAAACACCGGCTCTCTGCGGTTCCAAACAAAACACGTTCGATCAAGTCTTGACCTCTATATGTCATGCTGTTATATACAAATATATACATTATAATATCGTGTACGGAAACTTGAATAAATTAACAACCGCATCGAAGGCAAACTCTATATCAGAAATGTTCTATCGACGGAATGCTACAAAAACCAGATTCACAAATACATATAACAACGTAAAAGTCCGTATTTTGAATAAAATTACAGGCACATTTGCAACTGTATATTTCAAGCCACTGCACCGAGCACTTAAATGATTTATTCCGAAAATATGATAATCTGCATGCGCGCACATTTGAATGGTTTCTTATATATTTAGATTGTATTGTATCTATTTTTTATATTGTATATATGACCGCGACTATACTCATATATATATATATATATAGATAGATAAATATACTCAACATGATTAGTATATGTTTCTGCATAGAATAAACGAGGTTTTTGTATTATTTATGTATAGTATATATAAATGTTACGAGTATATATCAATTCGAATGTAAGATGTGTGTTTGACTTTTGCGTGCTCATTAAAATACATCCTTAAGTACGAGACAGAGCCGCAAAGAATTGGATACTATGCGGAGAGGTCAATCTGCGGTTGTGTGTGTTCTTAAATATACATATTAACATCAAGAATATTATATACTGTTTTTGTTGTTGCTATTGCTATTCATACTGTGCGAAATTGCAAAGATTTATAAAAAAACAAATGCGCAGCTAAATTAGCATCAGCTCACCAGTTAATTTATGCAAAATAACAATTTTAAATATGAATAAGAAAAGATGATGTCTATCCTTATATTTTGTACGCATAATAAGAAGTAGATAAATATCAATTTAAAGCTATTTGATATTATTATATTTCTTGAATGGAAATAGAAGTCTGAAATATTCTTTTTGAATTTTTATTGAAATGTTGAAATGTGTTTTCTTTAGTTATATAATTATTATCCAATATTTCTTAGATGAACTCATACGTCCTTCATAAAGAGCACGTTTGGAAGTTATAGAAAGGAGTCCGTATAGCCTGCACGAATTTACAATGAACGATACATTTATTTTATACATATTGTTTTTAGACAATTTGTTATAATAAATTTGTTAGACAAAAATTTTTTGAAAAATTGTTAGACAAAGACCAATATTCTGAGATTCAGAAAAAACTATTTGATGATTTTGATGAAGTAAACAATATTACGATTACCATATGGATATATCAACTCGTGATTGCACCGACTGCTCCAACCCAAAGAGCCATCATCACAAACGATCGCTCTTACAGACTTCCACTACTGGTTTGATCCATGCTTGTAAAATATATATTTTATTTTAATTAAATTAAATAAACAAATAGTTTTTCATTTAGATTGAATTTTATTTTTAAAAATCATAATGTGTTATTAAAAAAGTATATATTTCCGTCAGAAAAATAACGCTATCTTAATTTTTAGCAGTATGATAAATATGAAACTAAATAAAAAAATATAAAAGTTGTATTCTATTTTTTATAGATTTACAAATTTGTAAAAACATGTTTTTATGCTAAAAATTTATTAAAATAACGAAAACGATATGCAATTATACGTAGAATGCATCATCGGCTTTATAATTTCGATAAGAATTATTTTGTTATTAAGTGAATGGAATCATATATTCATTTTACTAATTATTTATTATTGTGGCAGGGGGAGCGCAACTCTAGATAAAAAATCTCCACAATGCTTTAAGCCAGACCTGGCTGACCCAAATCACCCCCACGGGCCATATTTAACCTCAAAAATTGTTGCGGGTCGCATATTAAAAACAATTTGTTATATAATACAAAATAAACAATCTTTTTTACTTAAATATTACTCTACTTGAAATTTTGTTTGTCTTCCTAACTGATTTTAGGTATTTATCTAAATTGAAACACGACTTATATATTTCATTCTTGAAAATAAAGATTTGCTCAAATATGTAGAACCTAATGCAGAAACGATTTTTTCCCGTTGCAATTTGTATTGAAAAATATATATCTATCTATCTAATAAAAGTTATTTTTAATTCTATTATTTCCATCTGCAAGTATTATAGCTGCCTTTCGATAAAAGGCGATCTAAATATTTTAAATAATTAGGTATTTTTTCGAATCAATTTTTAAATGATAAGAGCTACTGAAAAATTATAAGGATATTTATTTTGAATTTAATCAAGATAAAATAGAAAATCAAATTTTTCCCATTGAATAAGTTTTTGTAACAATAAATACAATTTGTTACCAAAAAAAATATCAAAAAAATATTCATTGTTACAATTTTTAATTTGTATTGGGGCAAATTTTAAATTTATTTTATTTATTTGTTTGTATATATTAGGACACAACAATGTATTTTCTGGTTACATTTATAATTTATTTTTGGCTCAATTTTTTGTGTTGTTTTTTGTGCATTATTGATTTTTTTGAATCTTTTATTGTTAGCTCTTATTTAATAACGTAAAATTTTAGTCATTCTTATCTTGAAGATTCCGTTCACAAAACGATTATTTTTTCCGCCACAGTTAAAAGTTGAAAATCTACTTTTTAAAATGTCTCTGAGGGAAAGTGTATTTAAGAGGAGGAAGGAAGCGAAAACTATACATGAAATCAATAAATTTGTATCAGTTGAACCCAAATACGACTGTAGCGATCAGAGGACGTTTAGGGTCTTCAGAGCTCGTGGAGCTCATATAAATAATTATCAAAATTATTGTTTTTGTTTTTTTTTTTTTTGTAGACAATATGAAATTAAAAGTAGCATTTCAATATTATTATAATAAAATATAATTAAAAATACATTTAATGTCTATTTTTTTTAAATTTTTACAAATATTTATTGTTTTTAATCCAATTTATTCATTAATTTAAGTAATAATTTACATTTCACACTAGTATAATTAAATAATATTTAGTTATTTTTCATAAAATTGACAAACATATAATTGCTATACCAATATTTTAATACCACACAATAACCCACCAATTACGTTTTGCTGGTCATCCAAGATATCGCTACTCAATACCTGCCCGAAACCAGGTTAAGACTTGAGATGCGTGCGTGCAATCGCAAACAAACTAAAAGTTCAATTACACACTCAAAACGATTATGCAAAATTGAAATTAAGCTATAAAAAGCACAATTTCTACATCGAGGCGTAGCGTTTTGTATAAACCAAGGACAACTTTTGGATGAATCGAAGACAAGTACAAAAACAACAACAAAAGCACCTATCATTCTTACGAGCGCAAAACGGTATGGATTTTTATGAGATGCTGAGCTGGCTGTGCTCATCATATAGCTTTTCTATCTATAAACATCTAGCATTTTGCTTGATGTGTTTATAACAGGTATACACAAAGTGTCGGTGTTGGTGTTGTTGTTGTTGTTCTTTTTAATGGTGTTGTATACCAGTTGTTTGGTGCTAATGAGTGCAAAAAATCACTCTAAGCGAGCGGCAATAAGAAACAAGAAAAACTGGTAAAGTATTCGCGATCGCGCGCGTGTTTGAATATGTTATATGTGTTACAAAATATTATGAGCGCAACTCTATAGTTTATACACACACACTAACACATATATTATATTTAAAGAAAATCATGTATTTATTGTAAACACGGCACGCAACAAAAAGTTTTAATGCTATATTATAATGTCAAAGGTCACGATATAAAATTATCGTAATATTTTATAAATAATAAAGTGTTTCTAATTTAGTTTTAGGGGTCGACAAGATAATTACAATTATAACTTACTCAGTACTGCTAATCCACAGACGAGTCCAAATAGCGTTCTTATAAATGCTGCCATCGCAGCGAACGCGTCCGATCTTCGAAGCAGCGTTTTTTTTTTGATGTGCAAGGTGGCACAAACGCAACTCTTAAGAACGCACGAGCACGGACTCTCGCGCACTGTGGAAAACTGCACGCGCACTTGCAACGGTACAATCCGTGCACTCCTTTTGTTTCAGGGTATATATATATTAAAAATTAAAATTATATGTAAATTCACTGGCAGATGTATATTATAAGGCGATTTAAATATAGTTTTAGCGTTGAACTAGAAAGGCAGCCATCCGAACGGTACAAGTGTTCAAATAAAACTGACACAGCTTACAGGTAACACTCACGGGTGTATTCATCTTAGTCCAAAGAATCTTGGTATAGCTGCTAAAGAAACTATGTGAGCGTGAGTGCGTGTGCATCGAAGAGGTGGAACAACACTTAGCGGGGATACCACCGATCATGCTCCAATCGACCGATCGACGCGACGCGACGCAACGGCAAACACGGCGGGCGCGGCGACGGACGTGCGCAACGCGCGTTTGCTGTGCATCTCTTTATGCCACAGCAGTAACAGTAGTGGCTCGAAATTACTTGTTCTTTGCGCTGCAAGATAAGTGGAATTCCGTAATCCGTAATGTAATAACTAATAATATAGTGTTTAATCAGGAGACGTTACTTCAGAATATAAGATATACCATTCATTTCTAATAAAAACAAGTTTATATACTTGGTGTAATATTTAAGAGTATGTATACTATATGTATATACTGTATGTATGCTGTCGCTGTGTAGTGTATAGTATGTATAATAGAAACAAACAAATATGAATATTCCCATCAGTTGGAATATAGCAGTCAACCTTTCATATCCTATCATCTGATAAATTATATACTTTAAAGATTGAAGCGTTTCCATATGTGTTTCTTGCATAAGGCTTTTTGTACGGAGGTATTGAATTATTATTGTTTGATTATCTGTAGATTTTCATTTAATAATTGTTTTGATTTCATAAGTTGTGAGTAGTGTAAAAACAATGAATATCAGTAGGAAAACCAAAAATAAGCCCTAAAATTATGATTTTAAGCTCCTAAAATACGCCATATAAACATCGTTTTATTCCATGAAAATAAACTCTTATAATACATTAGAAACACATAAAAATTAAAAAACATAACTCTAAACTTAAAATATTTCAGTTTAAAATTTATTTAAAAGTATGTACTTGTTAGAATAACTTTAAATAATACAACACATTTATTTCTAGTTTAAGATTGTACCTAATCTTTTCTTTAATAAATAACAATCATTCCCTTAAATTTATAAAATGAAAAAATGGTCTGATATTTGAACAGAATACGTTTTTATATAGAAAGAAAACTTCTTTTAAAAGCCAAAAAAAAACAAATAAAATAGGATACATTAAAATATTTATTCTTGTTTCTTATATTGATAAACATATTTTTTAACTTTCATATCATATTAAATAATTAAATATAATATTTATATTAGATGCGGTCATTATTCATTTTCAAATAATAATACAAAATCATTTCATAAAAAATGACACATTTATTTCCATCACAACTGCAAGAAAAACAAGCATTCGATTATTGTGATTATTTTTAATAATCAAAAATATTGATTTAATAGAATTTAAAATTTCGTATATTAATTTATAAATTTAATATCAATATATATAAATATATATATATATATATATATAATATTTCATATATAAATTTAACATTGAAATTTATATTTATATTAGTACATTACGTGTGTTTTGTAACGTGAGGTTAATTTTTTCTACACAAATTAACTCATCTCTTGAGCTGAGGTAAAAATTAGACCTAATTTGGCATATTTGGCATAATTTTTTTACAGTTTAATTGGATTTTTTGGCAAAGAACATATTATGTGCTTATTGTGGGCTTACAAAGAAATCGAAATTACTTTAAAAAATATATGATGTGATTAGGTTTAAAAGAATATAATTTAACATAAAAAAAATCTATAATTTTATCTTTCTTTATAAATACTAACTAAATATAATTTCTTAAATAAAATAATCAGAAGAACACACAAACTTATGTGTTTTTACTATTTTTTAAACACGATTATTATAGAAATCGCAAAAATTTGAGCTCAAATTATCTTATAAATGAAAAATATAATGATTTTCTTGATTTAAGAAACCTTTCCAAATTATGGAAGATCAAAATACAAACGACGAAGGAAAAAAATGCTTTAAATATGATATTGAAAAATTTAAATGATTTGTTGCAATTAAATTATATTAAATTTGAAGATATTTTTAAATTCATAAATATATATGCAAACAGTTCGTTAAATGGGTATATAGCAGTCTCTTTTAGAAAAACCACGCCACAAAAAAAAGAAACAAACTAATTGGATTGACAGATTAAACAAAAAAAAAATTATACTGGTGTGTGCTGTTTTTAAAATCATTTTATTGATTTATGAATTTTATATTTATAAAATGTGAAATTGGCTGAAACCGGAACAATTTTCTGTACCGGAAAAATTCTTCGAGCCACCGGGACAGATCGTTTAGATCCAGAAAACCTAAGAATCCTAGATGAACGACATAATTTAGGTACACATGGGCATGTTTAATTGGATATTATGTTGATTTAAAAAAAAACATCATGTCCAAAAATTGTAATAGTTTTACCAGTGAATGGAAAGGAGTATTAAAAATGAGGTTTATAAATGTCTTTTCTCGATAGTGTGCCTTCTTTGAATTTTTTACACACATTTAATTAAAATAGAAATTTTGTAGTAATATTTCTGAGCTTTTTACGATATACCATAAATAACAAAAATATATATAGGAAAGCACTTCTCATAGTTCACCGAAATATAACCAGTAAAATGTATAAAGTATTCTTCAGATGTCGTTTGGAAAAAGTTGTGGAGAAAATTTATTATTTAATTTTTATTTTGTTGTTTTTTTTTCAGAAATGATAAAATCCTAAGAATAAGTCACAGACTGACTGTGACTTTCTTTCAAGAGACTTAACGTCAGGATTTTTTTAAAAGGATTTTTGGCGAAGGAAGAAGTTAAAAAAATATTTTTGTATTATTTTTATTTTTTCCTTGTTTTTAAGTTTTTTAGCTTATTTTTGCAGTTTAAGACAATGTCAAAATATTTTTTTTGTTATTTATTTTTTGTCCAAAAATTTTAAAATAACGCCAATTTGATTAACAAAACTTTAAAAACGCAACACCTTTCTGTACATTTCAAACTTTATATATATATATTATTTAGAAAGCTTAATTTTCTTTTCATTTAATGACATCTGCGCCAAGTCTTTGACTAAACAATGACATTGCCGCCATCTCTTCATAAATAAGATGGTAATCCAAATGACAACCGAAGACATCGTAATTCCCCGAATAAATACGCTAACTACACTGCACAGAAGCGGCTAATGCAACACTGGTTGTGTGGGCCAATAAATTGATATTTTCATTTTTTATATACATATTTAAAATATATAGGTTTTAAAAATTAGAAAATTTGTCACAAACATCGCCAGTTCACATATATTCATAACAACTCACTATAGGTATATGATATCAATTGTTATCACCACTCCTGAGTTATATACTCGGTTATATATCGTATATGCAGGCTCGCTTACCTGTGCTTAACATAACGTCACTCTTTTTACTCTTCTTCGCACGATTTGCACGTTAGCTTCATATATAAAATATATAATATATATAATGCATAATGCAGATTGCACATGCGCTCAACGAACAAACGTGTAAACGTCTTGAATGTGCACTCGACGCATGCGTGTAACAGTACACTCTTCTGTGCACGTTTTCGTCGCTCTTTCTATATCTTGATCTTCCTATGTACAAAATAACTGCGCGAGTGTAGTATATATGTGTGTCAACGATGTATATATATACTTTATATACATTACATAAGTATGCGTGGTATGTGCTTATGTGTATGTGGGCGCAACGCATGGCACCGCGTTCATTGATTGTATGTGAGACGGGCGTCGCTTTTAGCGATCAGCGGCCGAGAAAAACCATCTGAGCGTCAGTTTTAAATAGACGATCGTGCGTGTCATTCGTGTTTCTCGTGTGAGAGTGCTGCTGCCTCTGTGTTTCTACGTAGACGAATATACATTAAAGAAAATATTGTCATAAGATTAGTTATGCACACATGATTGCATATTCTATAGAGACAAACTAGTTACTGCATTGATAAGTGCAATAAGTCAGACTTTGAGTGAGTGACGGACGATCTCGTGTATAATAAAGTTTAAAGACTCACACGCACTCTGACCACTTAAAAGTGATTGTAATTATATAACGAACGCAAAGTGTTTAAAAGATTAATTTTGTGCGTATGCTTATGCGTCCGTCCGTGTGTCTATGCCATATATTGTTTCTGTTTTCATTTTATGCGCAAGGTTAAACCGTTTGAAAATTGTTTGAAAACATTCTTTCTTCGTGTCGGCAAACAACAATATATAACAACACAAAGAACATCGAGATTACAACGTCTTGCTGCATAATGAGGAATTCACTGCTTGAGGAGGTATGATGACTTGACACATGTCTTTAATTATGTCTGCATATACTTTTTAATTACTTTTATCCTATTATGTATGTCTGCCATAATTTTGATCTAGGCATTTTGTAAAATAATATATGTATTTAGGAAAAGTTATCTTGCTTTCTATTTTTATAGAACTATAATGCACACACTCGATTAGATTTGTAGGTATAAAAACATGTGTAATAGAGAAGAGAAACGAAAATGTTTTTTTTATTTTTGTTATTCTTATTTGATTATGTTCCTAATGGTTTTTTTAAGCTAATTTCGTAATTTTTATATTACTTGAAGAGATATTATTTTTATTTAATTGATAGATGAAGTTTTAGTTTTAAGGCTTATATACCACATCCTATAAATAACAAGAAAGGTTAAAGAAAAAACTCCTTAAGTCGCATGCAAACGTGTCTATGTGTCAATAAATTAATGCGTTCTAAATATTTTATTATTATTTTTTCTGAATTTAACGGAGCAAAATCATCGGAAAATATTTATTTCGAATATTAAGTTATTATTAAAAAATGACCTTTTATCCATAAAAAATTATAGCCAGCATATTTTAAATCTTTAAATAAAAAATTTCAAATTTAAATCAATTGCAAAAATATCATTAAACAGAAAGAAAAAAATTAAAAAGATTTGTTATTATTTAAAATTTAGTGTTAGGTAAGAGGTAAATTACCTAACACCTAAGTTATCATTTATCTCTAAAAATAAAAAGTTTTCCAATTTATTATAATTGTTTTCACTGTATACGTTGACTAGTTTAGTGATATTTTATGCAGTGAATAAAAAAAATCTATTTTGATAAGAAATGTCTGGTATTTCGATAAAACTTAGGCTATTAATAAATATTGTTATATAAATACTAATAAAAAATTGTTATAAGTTTCATACTATTATGAAGTATATAGTTTATAAGATTTTTTGAATAAATGATAAATAAATAAGAACTAAACTTTTTTTAAAATACAAATTAAAACCAAAATATTATTTTTAAATTAATAATAATAATAATAAAAAACCTAAAACACAATTTTTGGAGAATAATAAAACTGATATTCTTTAAATTATCGACTTTAATTTAAGATAAATATTTAATGCAACAAAATAACAGTTTTTAATTCACGCTAGCCGTTGAAGGGTAGTGATAAGGTATATTAGATGGAGGGTGTTTCTATTTATATTAATTTTGGTATACAAGTTCCCAAATAATATAGACTTTGCATATTTTTGTATATTTTCTGAGATTCAACAAAAAAAAAATATTATTCTTACAAATATCTGAAAAAATAATATTTTAGTATACTAAATCAAAAATAATTATTAATTATTAAATATAGGCTAACTTAAAATCATTCAAATTAATAATTATGATTACTTTTGTTATACAATTGCCCATATAAAGAATCTAGACGCGCTACAATTGCATCCAGACACGTTTTTTAGTCTAGGACCATTTTTTTAATTTAAATTTAAAATATAAAAAGATATGCTAGATTAGAAAATTGTTATTTTTACGTCTTTAAACTAAAACATATATTTAAATATGTTTTAGAGCGCAATAAAAAATTATACTCGTATATTAACAACAGCAGTTTAATTGCTAAACTCTGATTTCTAGATATATAAACTCATTCTTTAATATTAACATTATTATAATATTAACTATCGTAATATTCCCTTTAAAGTTTCCATAGAACCAAACGATTTTTTTTAAACAATCGTATTTTGAAAACGTATTTATTTGACCTTTTAAATGTTGGCGATTATAATTCTGGAAAGAGCAAAAAGATTATTAATATTTTTAAAATAATTTCACAGAAATCGGGCGAATTTAATAATCGTATTCCCGGAAATTTATAATATTACGTTTAAACGCCAATAAGATCATTGATTGTCGAGTTAAAATAAAACGCTGCATTGATTATTTTTATTAATATTTTTCTTTTTTTAAATTACCCATACATCTTTTATGACAATTACATATGACATAAAACGATAATTCAAATAGTCTTTTATAGTTTTATATGCATTTTTATGCAAATAGAAAATAAACAACTTTTCTTATTTTCTTAAAATGGATACCATTTTAAAAAAAAATCTTTCGGATTAAAAATATGGATATATTTTTTTTGATTGTTTTCAAAATGCTTTGTCAGTATCTGCAACACTGTGGGAAGGTGTAAAATTAAATGATTAAAAAAATATATTATTTTATACAATATTAGGGCAAGCACAATACATCACCACTTCGCAAAAAAACAAAAAACTAGCAAAAACCATGCAAAAAACAAGCAATCCACTATTTTTATTTCCACTCTCTGGTCATTTAAAGTCGTTTAGACTCTCCAATCTTAAAATGGTGACACCCAAACAAAAACCAAATAATTAAACTAAACATCTTGTTGTACTTATATGGTTTGAAACGCCCCATACAATTGTCTTTGAGGAATTAAATCATAGTCATCATCATACATATTTTTTCGAAGATTTTTTTTTTTTTTTAACAATAATTAGATTATTTTTATTCTCGTAACTCGTTTTATGAGATATGGATATTTTGTCTAGTAAAATTTAAACATTCAAAATTATGTTTTTATTAGAGTTATATTTGAGCATTTTTTTTAATATAATAGCATTAAAAACATGAAGATATTTTTTTAATTCTTTCCTTTTGAATTTTTAGTTTTAACATTTCTAACAATTATATTTTAAATCATCTGGTCATTCTGCTTCTCTCAAAGATCAAAAATCTAAATTTAACATGCATGTTTAAATTATCATCAAAAAATGGTATAAACTTATATTATTAATATACTATTATTATGCATGCATAAATAACCCTGCTGGTTATTCTATGCGCATCACAAATTTTCTTGTTCAATGAACATTCTTCCTGCACTCAAGCCCATCCATTTTAACCGTTTAAGAATGGTTTCTCTTGAACATTGAAAGTGTGGGGCCAATTATTGCCTCTGCGTCTTTTTTAATCATCCACCGTATTACTATTTTTTTTAGTATTTCAGTAATACGAATAGATATACCGTTTTTCAATTACATTTTATAGAAAGTTTTTAGGCTTTCCAAATACAATGATTTTTCTCGAGACACTATAACTCTAACTAAAAATAAAAGTGATAGCCACAATTAGTCAACAATTAGTCAGGGCTCGAACAGTTTTTCCGTGCACCATTCGTGTTCTTTCAATTTTCTAAACTGCATAAAAAATATGTTTAATAATCTCCGAAATTAAATGCGACGACTCATTGGCTTTTCACGGTAAATGTCTCACGAATTTAAAATAAATGTATTAGTATGTGTGTGTGAAACGTATATATATATATAAATATAAACATAAATATGTATTTTATGTGAATCACTTCAAGCCGCGTCCGAAAGTGGTCTATTTTGGGAAGTTTCGTCAAGCGTGTGTGTACCTACCGAACATATACTCAAAAATTCATATTCGAAATATAACGAAATGCAATTATATAGCTTTTCCGTGAGAAAATGCAAATGGACCTAAAAATAGATGTCACTTTTTGTTGCTGTTTCTTTGTGGTTGTTGTCTTTACTGTTTACATAATATTTTGTTTTATGTATTGTACATGTATTTTTGCGTATATATACAATCATTCATTATTTAGTATATATTCTATTTTTGTTACAATGAATGGTATTCTCTAACTATATGACCTTGATTTTCCATACTTATATTACTTTGTTAAATATGTGTTTATTATTAAACAGCTTGAGGAAGTGGGCTATGTAGTCATCGAGGATTTTCTTACGCCCGAGGAGGTCGAGGAGTTACATGAGTCCGGGCGCCAGTTGTGCTTGGATGCTCCGCAAGAGGGACGCAAAGTGTTCACCACCATTAACGGTTCGGACGCTCAGAACAAGGAGAACTATTTCATTGAGTCCGGTGACAAGATTCGGTACTTCTTCGAGGAAGGGGCACTCGGAGCTAATGGTGAGCTTTTGGTTGAACCGGCTAATGCTCTCAACAAAGTTGGTCATTCGTTGCACGCAGATCATCCTACCTTCAAGAAGGTCACTTTTAGCGATCGTGTGAAGGAGACGTGCTGGCAGCTGGGATTCAGACGACCAGCTGTTTCGCAGAGCATGTACATCTTCAAGAATCCTGGCATTGGTGGTGAAGGTACTCAATATAATATATGTTTCTTATAGTATATTTCCTTACAAAGATATATCAATCATAGTAAAATCGCATCAGGACGCAACATACTTGCATACTGAACCAAGCTCTGCCGTGGGCTTTTGGATTCCATTGGAAGACGCTACCTTGCAAAATGGTTGCCTGAAGTTCATCAAGGAGTCGCACAACAGTGGTGTACATCGGAGGTTAGCTTATAACAATTATATACAAGTATTTTATTAACATTTTTTTAATTTTAAAGGTATATCCGAAATCCCGACAACACTGCCAAGGAGCTGCTGATCTATGACCGACCAGCACCCACATATCCTCTGTCCAGTTTCACAGCAGTACCTGTACCAAAGGGGGCACTGGTCCTAATTCATGGCCAGTCAGTACATCGCAGTGAGCAGAATCGCAGCGGAAAGTCCAGGCACGCGTACACGTTCCACGTTATTGAAACCGATGGCGTAAAATATTCGGCCGACAACTGGTTGCAGCCACCAGCTGACAAACCTTTCCCAGTGCTGTACGTCAAGGAATGATTTTGCAAGATCCAGATTTTTATTAAATAATCTCTTTGTGCTATATTATTATATATTTTATGTATTTACGAGTACATAATGTTCCAAAGATCAGTTTTACTATAAGCTGTTGTGCCAAAGAGTGCAAATGTATATTTTTTATTTCTAATAAAACAAAATATATTAAATATGATTCATTTTCTTTTAGTTTTATTGAGGTTTGAGCTCAATCTGTTAATATATAGCAAAACATACGTTCAAATGTATTGAATGTTAGAGCTTAATTAAAGAAATGCTTTGAAACAGGCAAATTACTCAGTATAGTTAGTACACTTAAAAAAGTTTGTTTAAATATCAAATAAACTCTGTTAAAACAACAAATAGAAGGCTGGAATCTGAATATTGTGATGTTCCAGATTTGTATCAAAACAGAATAAATGATTTTATACATCGCTCCACATACATAGACATTAAATTGTAGAAAAAAAATGTACCAGAGTTTAAGAATTACTAAAGAATGGTTGAAACATTGATTTTTTTTTAACTTGTTAACTGAATCCGAACAGTTTCCAAGAAACAATCTTTTGTCTCCAGCTTATTTTCTCTATCTCTATAGTTGGGCCAGGTAATGTTATACCGTTTAAATAAAATCTTAACCAACTTTATATACTTTGAACTATTTTTATCTATTTTCAATGGTACATCCATTTTTAATTTTATTTATTGCAAACAATTCAATTTAGTAACAAAAAATGAATATATGAGTTCTTGAAGTTGCTCAGAAATTTGAAAACAGTAATACATTAAGGAATGAGGATTCATAAATTTTAGAAATCAAATATGTCTACATTTTGTTTTTTAGTATCAGTATTATTTTTTTATTGAATATTTCTCATTTTAAAATAATTTCATCTTGATACTTTTATTAAATTTCATTTCATTTAAATAAAACCCTTTTAATTTTATTTAAAAAAGAAAATTAGTATAAAGATGTAACGTTTACAGAAAAAATATGAAATCAGTTTTAAATAAATCTGAGTACCAAATAAATCTCCAAACAAAATGTTACTTCAAGAAGTGCATATCCATACATTTCCATATGAGTGCCATGGTGAGGTGACATAAAGTCCACGGACATGGACATTATGTCAGTTTCAAATCTACATTCTACGAAATACATGGTCATAATGTTAATTTTTTGGTGGACATTATGTCTGCTTCAAACAGACATTATGTCCAATGGACTTTAAAAACCTTTTAAAAACCGACATAATGTCCATGGAACTTCTGTCTGTGTTTAAAAGGACAAAGTATATATATATATATATTTAATTGAACAAAACCTCAATTAAATCCGACATAATGTCCATTTCTCCATTTTGACATTATGTCGGTTTTATGTGGACATATTGTCCAATTGCTAAACAGACAGAACGTTCATGGATCTTATGTCCTTCTAAAAAGCGGACAAATGATCCATGTCACCTCACCGAGTGCTATACATAATGTCTATTTAATAGACACCCAAATTGACTAAATTAGTGATAATTTATTTTTAACTATTTCACCGGTCGGTAGAGATATTAGATAAAAAAAAAATGTAAATCTGACAAACTTTCCTATAAAAATTGATCATTAATAAAGATAGAAGAAAAAACTTGAATACATATCACCTGTCTACGAATGTTCCTTTGTGCAGGTAACAAATATTAAATTCTATTATTATATATTGCGGTTATTGCCTTGTGGTTGAACAAAAAGATGTCCAAAATAGGTCAAAACCTTTATATCAGAGCATGCGAATGAAATAAAAACTATTTTTATTTGTTTACATTAAAGTCATATTTAATTTAAAATAAAAACAAATTAAATATTTATTTTTATTCACAATATAATCATTGAATTAAAATGAGCAAACTAAAGAGTAAGTTATTTATCAGTACGTAAAATTTCAATATATTTACATCCCATCGATAGACTTCCGAATGGCAATGATCCAGATGCACGTCGGCGCAAATAAGACCGACAATCTGGTGCGTGCCGCCCAGTTGGTGCGACAGTCCGTTTCGAAGTCACCGCGGCCACGTTTAGTCGTGCTGCCCGAATGTTTTAATGCACCGTACAATCCAAAATCTCTGAACGACAACGCCGAGTCAATTCCTCTGGGTGAAACGTCGTTAACACTGTCCGATCTGGCTAAAGAGTTAGAGATTTTCCTGGTGGGCGGCTCAATGCCGGAGAAAGTGGCGCGTGGCATCAAAACGGATCTGTTCAATACGTGCACGGTGTGGTCACCGGTCGGAAAATTACTAGCCAAGCATCAGAAGGTAAAAATAATTGAGCATTTTATGAGCATTTTATAAGAGACTAGCAATAATATTAATTATCAAAATTAACATTATATTTATTATGTCTCAAAAATCGGCAATGACTATACCGCTATCTAAGAGTTATAGTACTCTAGCTGAGAAGTATGGTTTTTGTAAAAACATTTCTATGAATATAGGCAGTCAAAATGGACGTATCGTATTATTTGTAGGTACTACGTCATAGAAAAACTGTTTTTAAACATTTTGCTGATGATAATCCCTAACATTTCATACTCTTAATTCTAAAATTTAAATTCAAAGTTGCAATGTACTCCATTTTGTCCACCTTCAAACCTGCGAATGTCGTAAACGGAAACTGAATGACGAATGGCTACAATATGACAATATAATACACACACATCACATCCGTGAGCTTTCAAAGCTTTTCGTAAACTGCTAAAAACTCAAAAAGTCAAATAAACAGACATCCGCACTCTAACCACTATTTATGTCGCGGAATAGTCAAAACTTCTCATAAATTAGTTTTATTATTTTTATAAATGGCATAAAATGAATCGTTCTCTATAAAAAAATTGCTCCTAAACAAATGTGCACCTTTAAAAAACAGTGTTTTTAAATAAACGCAAAGCAAAAAAACGTAATTGCTTCTTTGATTGATCACAATTTTTTTGGTTGTAGATTTTTTAAATATTTGGTGGACATTATTGAATTTTATAAGTTACAGTGATTAAAATACTCGATTAACAAAAAATGGATATCTTGAGTTCCGATCTTACTTTTTAATCGTTGTATTATTAATGTATTACTTTACTTTCGATTAAATTTTGCTATCAGAACTAAATACTATTTTGAAAAATAGTCTACTTCGAGATCGGGTTGATTGGAGCGATAATATGGACTAATGGGACAATCAAGCCTTCCACAAACATTTAAAAAAAGGAATTTTGAAAGAGGTTTTGCTGGTGAATTTTTATACGATTTGCCCAAATCCCGCGAGCCACCGGCTCTATATATTTATATATTGCAAGTACATAATATAAATTTACGCAATCTGACTGATTTGTTATTAGCTCTGATTAAATCCCGGATCAAATTGAAGATTTTTTAATTGAAGTGATTATCTTCTTTCGATCAACTAATCGGGCTAATAACAAATCAGTGATTGTACAAAAATTTAAACCATTCCTAAATATCATACTCTAATTAGATTTTCAATTAAATAACGTTTGTTATTGTTCTTATTTGTTGTTATTATATTTTATATTTGTATATTGAAACATAGGCAAATAATTAAGCAAAAAATTTGTGTATATTCATTAATATTTTTATTTTTTAAATGATTTTATCAATGTTGGTTAAACGGAGAGCAATTTATTTATTATGTTTTTTTTTATTCTTTCATATTCATATGGAACGTTCACAAAAAGATTATAAAACAGTTTTTAAAAAAAAACTGAGTACAAAAAAAAACTCCGAACAAAATGTCACTTCAAGAAATGTTTTGCAATTTGTCTGAAAACATTATCTCCCAAGGTTCCAAATAAAAGTGAAATATAAAACGTGCTCCAAAAACATGTATGAAAAAGAAAAAAAAATCTGACCAAATGAAAGAGCTTTTGTTCTTTTTATAAATATGCGCGAAAAATAGGTGCACACAAACATACATACATATATTGATATGTAATAGTGAGATTCCCAAAACATTTGAAATATTCAATATTGAAATGCATTTCAATCGAAAAAATATCAATCGCTCAGGATTTATTAAAACTAAGCGATTCCGTAACACGATTGAAGCGAAATTTTGTTTTTCGCTAATTCTAATCAAACACAAACAATATTACAATACATTTAAATTTTATGTTTTACCTACAATTTTTTTAAATTAAAACTATTTTTTAATATGCAAAAGTTTGACAATTTAAAGCTAATCTTAAAAGCATTACAGAATCGCTTTTTATCAATCGCTATTGAAACTTCAGGCTTTTTAAAACTCACTTTTACGAGAAATTGATTGAAATTTTCAATATTGAGAGTTTCAATTGCTTAGAGAATCTCATTCTAAAGTGATAATAACAAGAAGTTATAGACTGCACACTGCACAGCGCAAAGACATCTCTCTATTTATATGTAAAATCACGGGCTTTGTGTTAAATCGGCCCCCGGAAGTATAAGGTCGTTATTATAGTGTTAAGGTACGAAAACATGAACAGACATAATAATGCAGACTATCTGCCTTATGTCTGTATGATTTGTCTGTCCTATTTTGCCTGCAAGCAATGTGATTACATAGCCAGTCAATTGTCGCAGATATCTGTCACATTTTGTATGCGGCAGACATAAATGTACCTTTAATGTACGATTACATGCACAGACATTTCTGTAAATGTCTGTCAAATTTTGCTAAATGTCTGCGACTTTTGTCTGTATCTACATAAAATTGGCAGACAATAGTGAAGTTGCAGACAAATTATTTTGTCTGCATGTGTCTGCCGTACATTTTTGCGGGCATTTGTCTGCTCATGTAATCACCTTCAACAGATATTTGAAAAATGTCTGCTGCTAAAATTTCTGTATGCGACAGACGGAAAAGTCTGTATCTGTAGCTGCAGACACAGAACCGACTTTTGCAGTCTGCAGATTTTTTTTTAAAACATCAAGTAAATTCAATACAAATTGAATCCATAATATTTTAAATGGATAGCTATTACTAAATAATTAGAAATGCGGGGGCAATTTTTTTTGTTTGGTCGGAATATTTTTTAAAGAATCTCTCAAAATTGCGTAAAATTACGATATTGAATTTGAATTTCAAATGTTCGCTGACTACGTGGGAAAACATTCCATGAAAATGATATCAAACACTTTTTGAAGAGAATGTGCACGATATGTCTTTGGGCACTTCCTGCCCAAGTATATAAAGTCTTCTTAAATAATAATTGCCGCTGCAATTTTAGTAAAACAGCTTCGATTTTTTCGGAAGAGGCAATTTATTTTGTTTTATAATAAATAATCCATCAAACGTCAACTCGAATATCATTGTGATGGTTTTTTTGGAGTAATATCTGAAAAGTCCGACATATCTTGTCTGCACCAAACAAATGCCCGCATATGTAATCGGGTCGCAGACACGAAAAAACTGCAGACTCTGCAAAAGTCTGCAGCTGCAGATACAGACTTTTCTGTCTGTCGCAGACAGAAATTTTGGCAGCAGACATTTTTCAAATGTCTGTTGAAGATGATTACATGAGCAGAC